>JAJHUR010138437.1:0-24118 GCA_027495735.1 Lutjanus campechanus
TGAAAGCACACACATTCATACTTACAGACTTTGGTTATTACTGCAACACAGTTATACAGATTTTCAATTTGAATTCATTACCTTCCACTTAACACATGCTGATGTCTTAATCTATAAATAATTTGTAATTCTATAGTCTAGGTCTTCATCTTCTCATCAGTACCAACACCAGCAAGCCCCCAACAACATAGCACCTTGCATTTATTTAATGTTATTTTCTGTCTGAACGCCCACTAAGGCCTTGCTCACAGTCTGCATTCCAATTTTTCCTAAAGGTCAGGACTCTGAGATCAAAATTGGGTTGAGTGAACTTCTTCCACACCAAACTCAGAAAAAAAACATTGCCAAATAGAATGGTAAAAGTTTTGTTTGGCTTTTAGAGCGAGCTAGATTTATTACTGCTTTGTGAGGACTAATTACTGTGATCCAACTTAACAGAGGCAACTATTTTGTCTCATCTTTATCCGTCATGGCATTGTGAACAGAGATTTCATTGATTTTTTTTCCCAATGTTTTTTCTTCTATGTCGTTAGCACAATTTATCATGAAATAAAAGGATGTTAACAAATACTTAATAGTCAAAAATAAACTAAATTAATGCAAATTTGAAGAAAGGCCATATCATGAGAAAAACAACCAAAGGTAAACAGCGGTATGTCAACAAGGTTGTCAAAAGTCAAATCTAAACTATGTCCATGTCAAAAGTTGCAGATACAAACTTGCCCCAAGTTTAATCATAACTGTGCTCACCTCAACCCTTATACCTCCTCATGCCTTGCCTTAAAAACCAAATTATAGTCCTATTTTTTAATGGTTTACCTTGTGGGGCACCTGCTTTTTGTCCACAGCTGGGAAATGAGTCCCCCACTACGTGATTTTTATCCCCTCACAGTGATTAATACAATTTGACATTACTCCTGCCTCCTGCCTCCTGCCTCTACGTCCTACCTCCCATGCAGTTGATTTCTCCAACTTGTTCCACAATCAACCCACCCAACAGACCTCCAGCTTAATTTGAATTTACATGAACAAATGGTAAAATACTCATGGCTCTCTAAGGCCCTTTTTTGTAATTTCTGCTGCCAGAAAGCAATATTTCACTAAAGTACTGCACAGAGAGAAGAATATTAGAAAAGAGGGAGCTTGGCGAAATTGAACATAGCTCTCTTTCTCATTTAGGACCGCACACTTGTGTGGGCCAACTTGTTTCAATATTGCTTAACGTCAAACTTTGAGTGACTCGAGTGGAGACGTTTCTCATTTCTGTCTTTTAATTTGCTTTTTCAATTTTGCAAATGGGATAGATATTGACTTTGGAGGAGCAGCTGTAGGGAGTAGTGATCATTCTTTCCTGAGTTAAGATGCCCGGCAGCCGCCTGCCATGACTTTGAAAATAACAGGTTCTTATTTTCAGCTTTGCTGCACGACAGGCACTAAAAATGTCGGTTAAAGATTATTACACAGCCACAGGATACGTTAATTGGTAAAGAGTTTACTGATGATCAGCTTTAGTAACAGTGGCATCAGAGAGGATTCAGCATTTCCTTTTAACTTTTTCCACAGTGTCATATCTACAACTGCAATTCCAAAAAAGTTTTGATGCTGTATGAAACACAAATAAAGATGGAATGCAATGATTTGCAAATCCTTTTCGACCTCTATTGAGGTGAAAACAGTACAAAGATAAGATAACTAATGTTCATACTGATAAACTCTGTTGTTTTGTGTAAATATACACTCAGTCTGAATTTGATGCTAACAACAGGTTCCAAAAAAAGTTGAGGCAGGGGCATGTTTACCTCTGTGATACATCACCTCTTTTTTTAACAACACTCAGTCAGCATTTGAGACCTGAGGACACTAATTGTTAAAGTTATAGACGGGAAATTCTTCCCCATTTTTGCTTGTTATCCAACTTTAGGTGCTTAACAGTCCAGGGTCTGTGTTGTTATATTTTGCACTTTATAATGCATCACACATTTTCAATCAGAGACAGTTCTGGACTGCAGGCAGGTTAGTCTAGTACCTAAAGTCTTTGACAATGAAGCCTCGCTTTTGTAACACGTGTGGAATGAACCTTGTCATTGTCTTGCTGAAATAAGCAGGAGCATACCTAATAAAGACGTTGTCTGGATGGCAGCATATGTTGCTCCAAAACCTGTATGTACCTTTTAAGCATTAATGGTTCCTTCACAAATTAACTGTGAATTGTTTTTTGAGCATTCACCTTTCCCAGTCTTTTGCGGCCACTATCCCAACTTTTTTGGAATGTTTTGCAGGCATCAAATTCAGAATGAGTGTATAAGTTTATCATATTGAACATTAAACATCTTGTCTTTGTACTGTTTTGAACTGAATAGAGGTTTTGCAAATCATTACATTCCATTTTATTTGCATTATACACAGTGTCCCAACTTTTTTGGAATTGGGGTTTTATAATAATCTGCACACATCCAAATAAAATGAAAGTCTGTATTTCCAAATTCAAAGAAAAAGTAAAGCAGTCCTAAATTATAGTTAAGATTAATCCAAATGATTTTCAGTCTCTCTAAGATGACTGTACAACTTGACCCACTCTGCAGCCAGTTCAATTTATTAGACAATTATTTTTAATTTACAATTATTTGAGTGCGTCTACATATATCAATGTATCTACTAGGAACAAAATAAGGATGTTATTAGACTCTCCTTGGCTCTTTTAGAGCTGGTGTTCCAATGAACTGAGCAGCTAAGTAAGTCAGACTTTAGTTAGATGAGAACATAAGAAGGGACAGTAATCAGTGTGACAGAAATCTGGTGTGTTTTGCAGAAAAGAGAAACTCATGACAGCGGCCTGGAAGCTGTTAAATGTCCTGTGAAAGCCTGAGAGCTGAAGACACAAGATTGTATGCACTGATTAAATGACTATTTGAACTTATCAGCCATAATGTTAAGCTCTGTGTCTGCCAGAAAGCAGTCGCAACTTATCACCATCACTACTTTGAAGAATGGCTGTGACAGCAGCATACTGTCCACAGGCTTTTCAGCACAAACAACTGGAAGACGTGTGAGGATAAAGGGAACAGTGAACGGGGCCAAATACAAGCACATTATTGAGGGCCACTTGCTTGGCAGTGCCAAACACCTTAGACAGGTACAATGACATGAACAACCACAGTAAGTACAGTATGCAGTACAGTGAGATCAATGCTGGAATGGCTGTAGAACAAAAGTAAGAAAAACTTTGAAATGCTTTGATTTGAATCCTGCTGGAAAGCTGTGCTATTATGTGAAACTTGCTATTCATAAGCATATCCAATTTAACAGAGCTTTTATTGAACTGCAGGATGTCATAGTCTAGTAGGAAATCACTCACATCTAGCGGGTCCAAGCTGTTTGATGTATCCATCCACGCTGCTAGATGTATCCAAAACCCAAATCTGTAGTTCTTGCCAGAGAGAAATGAAATGAAAACTCATCTCAATCAAGCTATTTTGTCATTTTAAATCCAACTCAACTTTGTCAGACACCGTTGAAGTGCAAGGTTTGTTTTTATTCGTTCTCTTTTTTCCTCTAAAAATATCAACATCATACATAACTATATTTATTTTCTCCCCGTGCTCAAACCAAATTGTGTTTCAGTTTTATACCTTTGAAAATGCCAAGTCTGTACTGAATAATGATGCTAGAAAAACAGATTTTGCAGCGAGTTAAAGACTGATTGTGGCTTTTGTGAGACTCAATGCGGTCATTTAATACGATTTCTTCTTTCATCTTTGTCGTGGTGCTTACTTTATGGCCACAATATTGCTTTCTTTTATTAGGTTTTCATTTTTATGGGAGTGGCACTTTCATGGTTCCAATGGACTTTGTCCGTGATATTGAAGAAGCCAAATTTGGTGCCGTGCTGTATTGATTACTGTAATTTCAATGTTTTTACCTTCCCTAAGTGGATATGCTGTTTGGGTTGGACGATGACTGGGGGCCTCTAGTGTCATTTTGTTGTCACAATACATCAGGGGGCCATCCTTGTGGTTGAATGGTTATGACGCACACCCGATAACTTCAGCAATTTGATACCAGCCAGGGATCTTTGTTGCTTGTAATAACCCTCCTTTTGTCTCCCACTCGTTGTGTCCTGTCTATTTCCACATTGTCACTATCTAATTAAGGCAAAAAAATAATCTTAAAAAGATGTCTGTTAAGCCACACTGGAAGGAGCTTACTTAAACACACGCACACACACACACGCATTTAAACTTGCACAAATTCTCCTCCAGCTTTAGTATAATTGTTCTGTAATTGCTGTTGGTTTGCTCAAGCTACCATCTTAAATTGCGTGGATTAGTCAATAAGCCAAGTGAACTCAATAGAGTCTGTTCATTTACGCATATCTGTCAACTGTGGGAGTTGTATATTTGTTTGTTTGTGTGTGTGTGAGTGTGTTCAGTGGTGGTTGTCTGAATCCTCTGCAAAGGGATTTTCTCCCCCTCTGGTCAGGCTGTTGTGGTAATTTGTTGTTTGCTTGCAAGACAGAAACCGCTTCTGCAGGAGGAACACCTTTGCTAAATGTCTAATTAACGAAACACAGTCTCTTTCCTCACAAGTGCATATGCTGCTTATGTGTGCACAAAAGACTGTGGAAATGAACAAACTCACACACACACACACATTGTAATAAATAACACAAACTTTTTTCTGTTTCTTTTTCTCTCTCTCTCGAAGACGACATCAGGCGAGGACATGCGCGATTTCACCAAAGTGCTGAAGAACAAATTCCGATCGAAGAAGTACTTTGCCAAACATCCTCGGCTAGGTTACCTGCCAGTCCAGACGGTTCTGGAGGGCGACAACATGGAAACGTAAGGAACACCCGAGTGTCTTTATGAAACGGATCAGAATCCACTTTGTTTAGTTTTATGTCTATCATGCATCACATTGTCTTTCAGCTGTCCTAAAGTGTGACATATTTGTGAATGAAACTTAATATTTAGGTACAAGAGGTATTTAAATCCAATCCTTAAAATGTGATTGTGTTGCTCATAAATGGGCATGGCCCAGTGAAAACAATGCCTCGTGGAGCTCTAGTGGTTCTCAACCTTTGGAAGTTTGTCTAAGACAAGTGATTTGAATTTTTGATTTTAAACAATCATATATATCTAATAGGCTTATTTTCTTCTCTGTTACGTTCAGCCCTTGCTTTATTAGCTCTTTGTTTTTTGTTTTTTTACTGTCTAATGCAAAATGAGGCTGTTTGTCAGAGAGTTAAGGCTTTGTGAATATGTCTTAAGTTTATATCTTAAGTAATAATTTAAACTTTAAAAATAAAATGTTCATTAAGTTTAAGAGTAGTGGATTAACTAGGCCTACTGTTTCTTTAGTATTCTTACACTCTTACACTCCTTAAAATGAAAAAGGAACCAACAGTGCACCGCTGTTTCCCTTCACCCAGATAAGTGTAGATTGATCCTGTCAGATGAAGATGATTAAGGAGGAAATATTAAATTAGAGCATAAACGTAAACAAAGTTTTTGCCAACTGACACCCAAACACACGTCTACTGCTGCACTACTAGTTCTGTTAGCTAATTGCCCTAAATCACATTTGATTGGATTAATTTATGTACAAAGCCCGCAGTTCCACGTCAGTCATTAAATAAATGCTAAAACTTTATGAGAGAAGAGAGGAATTTAGCATATTTCTGGGATATAATAAGAGATAACTGAACATTTAATACAGAGAGACAGAACTTGAAAACTTTTTTTATTTTTTATTTCACTGTATCTTAAGTAGGGCTGTTAAATTGTGTTTTAAAGTGGTACTTGAATCAGAATGGCACATCCAACGGAGAATTGTGAGAAACAGATTCAATCAAGGCTGGTCAAAATTTATGCTGCAGAGGCTGAAGCTTGGATGTTACACATCCCAAAATATAACTCGATAGCTCACAAGACATTATACAAGAGCTTTCACAGGCTGAGTAGTACTCCCCATGATTGAGTTTGACAGGTAAAATTGTAGCAGTACCCCTTTAAATGTATCTTACTGTCAAATCTGTCATAAATATCCTCGGGTCACAAGTTGTGAAAAGTCTCATGGCTGACACACACACACACACACAGACCTGCACTACAGTATGTGGGGAGTGTTAATTTCCCACTCAGTTTATGTGTTTATTTACCTGTCAGTACAGACTTCACCCGGCACCGTTGCTGCACTGTAGATCTTCTGTCTGCGGCACCTGCCCTGGTGACTACGTCTGATTTATGTTCCTGCTCCTGCCAGCCGTAAATCCCCCTGGAGAGCCGTTTAACTAGGCCCACATTATGCAGACGCCCCAGGCGGGCTGATCACCCTCCCTGCTGGAATGTGCGTCTGAGTTGTGGCCCTTTACGAATACCAGCCCACTTGCCCTGCGCGCTCTGAGACTGTCACTCTCTGTCACTCATTTTTGTGTTTTCTCTACATTTTATCTGTCTATCTTTTGTCTGAATTTCTCTGCCTGTCAGTATTTTTGTATTTTGCAGAATATGCCATCACTCTTAATGTTACATTCTGACTTTTTTTTTTAACTTACGAACAATGTAGTTTTGCATCTTGTACCCTCCAGAAACTCTCAAAGATATTCATGGGAGCTCTCACAGTGACTCTTCGGTTCACTTGCGATAGATTTTTCCCGACATCCAGCTGCACGCTCTCACCTCTCAGATGGATTGCACTCCCTCTTTTCATCCCTCCCATCCTTGCCCGTCCTCCTCCTCCTCCTCCTGCTCACCTCCCGCCTTGCTCCATTCTCACTTCCCTTCCTCTCTGAAAAATGACTCCTGCAGAGATGCCTGCCTGATAAATGCCCATAAGAGGCAGAGGGATTGTGGCGAAAACGCAGAGATCTTTTCAAAATGTGGCAGAGGGGAATGGAGACTTTAGGACTATTTCATGGTCATCATTTTCCCATCCCTTTTATAGTGTTAGCTCTCTCCTGTGAGCTGTGTGCTATCCACATGTTGCCACAGGCCTCAGTACACTGTAAACGGCTTTATGTGCAGAAATAAGCCTGAATGTGCAATTTTTTCATATTTGGATGGTCGGTATGATCTGGCTCAAACATACGTTCATTGTTAAGAAATGCTGAGCATACCACTTTCATTTTAGACCTATATGGTTACAGTTTAGTGGGTTTTGCCATCTCCATGTCACTAAAATGAACACTGTGACCTAAATTGAAATAGATTTTTTTTTTCTGTAATGGGAACGAGGTCTCAATCCCTGCTTAAAAAGAGGAATTATACAGATTAGGTAAACATCAAAGCATTTTATTGTAATCAAAATGGTGATTTTGCCCAATTTTTGATTTTTAAAATAAAGTAATAATGTGTGTGTGTGTGCGTGCATGCACACACGCATGCTTGTGTGTATGTATGTAATATATTTTCTATTTGGCTATTTTCCTTGAATGCAAACATAATAAACCGGTAATTTATGAAAACAAAGGCAAAAAAACTTGCTAATAACGTCATCTTATATATCTTGCTCAAAGCTATTTTAATTTTTCAAGATATCCCCTCCAAACCTTTTAATGCCTTGTCAGGCTCCATTGGTTGTTTGAATAAAGCAAACTTCTTAGAAGTTGTAATTTTTAAAGTACTGTAGCAGCAGAAGAGAAAATTAGATTGTCTGCTGAATAATTGCCCTCCCTAATGCACTCACTCGCCGTCTCCCTCCCTTTCCACCTTTGTATCATCATTCCTCTTTTTTAATTCCACCCACTGTTTCTTTCCACCTTGAGAGAGCAAAATACCACCTACTCTCACCTCCCACTTGTATCTTTGCTTCATTTCACGGCAGATAGGATTTTTGATTCGTCATAGCTATATTTGATAATGTGAAAGAACCTTTCTAATGGTTTCCCACTCGCTGTCGTTTTGCTTTTTACCCTACGTAACCAGATTGAGTACACTCGTATCTGCTGCATTAGGCCTCGCAAAGAGGTTAATGGCTTTGAATAGTGGATTTAGTGGCTCTGTATTTATTTTATTTATTATTTTTTTTAATAATACTTTTGTTGAGGTTGTAGAGAAAACAAAGAAAAAAATGTTCTCCGTGGCAATCTGTGTCATAACAGGCACAACTAAATGAAAAATTCAAATTAAAAGTTTTCTACAGTCATATGTCAGCAAAGTTGTTTTTGAATTTAGAATTTATTACATTAGCGAAAAATATAGTTTTTATGTATATATGTTTACTATATGTAGATAAATAGGTTGCATGTTGCTTTTTTTTTTTCAAAATTGTCCACTGATGATGGTGGTGGCAAACACTATCTTATCTGGATTCGTAGTCGGCACAGTACGGCAGCTACGTAGGTTGTACTTTTTCCTTCAAGTTTCCAATGCAGTTTGGGAAAGCTTATCGCGAAGACAGTATTAACAACATCAGAGAAAGACACAGTAGTCTTCTCTTTTCCAGTAACACACAACTAGCAAAGTCATCTAAAGTCAAACCTTCTTCTGTTCACAATCACTGAACGTTAAAACATTAAAACACAGCACAACGAATTGTCTTTTATTTAGTGATGACATAAATTGATTTCTAGTAAATAATAGTCCTCTTTGCTGTCAGGTTTACATGTTAAAAGTATTCCTCTAAATTGTCCACTTACAATATCTTACAAGTATACACAATACATACATCTGCAGAATTTTTGTTAATATAGCAAGCATCTCTTGCTCTCACTCCACAGATTTCCCTTTCTAGGCCTCTAGCAGTCTTTCCGACAGACAGGTGGAGGTGTCAGCATGCACAGATGGTCTTTTACCCCTGACAGAGCAAATGGAGGATAGGGAGAGCAGACAGAAGCCGTGCTAAATGTGACAGAGTGACTACCACAGCATGAGCGACTAAATTGATTTTTAAAAACATTTTAGGGTATTTACCAAACAAACAAATGCACAAATGTTTTTTTTTTTAAACAAATGCATAAAAAGATTGGGGAAAAAAAAAACATAGGCTCTTTTGGCAGTTCCTCCCAAGTTCTGGGCAGAACAGAGCCCAAGTCTGTTTTTTATGATCAAGTTTTTATTGCTCTTTTGCTTCAGGTAAATATGAACATACCACAATGAAGACAAACAACAACAACAACACAAAAACCCCTTGGGTTTCCATATAATATTTGCAGGATACAAGGATCCAAACTTTAACAACAAGTGGAAATGGTGATTACAGCAATTTCTTCATTTTATCTGCCATCACTTGCCACGCTGAAATAGTACCAGCTCCAGCACCGTGCACTCTTGCCACTGATAGATCCATATTAATTAAATCAATATGTGTCTTTATCCAATGAGTTTTTGTAACTGTGTCTGGAGGTTTCTAATATAAAACCATCATCTTTTTGGCAGCAGTGATGCTTGTTCTCATTATAAATGTTGGCAAATGTAGGTACTCCAGGCTGGATATGAGAATGGGACCCTCCCCCAGTGAGAGGAAAATAGTTATTAAAGATCACAGCGCTTCAGGTCCTAAGTTTGGCTATATTTGAGCCAACTTTTTCAAAAATCAGGCCTGTCTGCATGGGTGTACAGCTTGTGAGTAGGTGTTCGTTACTTAACCAATGTCCGTTACCATTTGTTTATCCCAGGCGCGTCATTAACCCCACTGGCAAGTCACTGATTTATTTTTGCAACGTTATAATATATAACACTTTGTTAAAATGTCACCATCTTTATGCTGATGGTGTGTTTGGAAGTTTCTGTCTAATTGAGTTTGACTCACCCTGCGTGAGCTCATTCAGATAAGTGCCAAAGCAAAAGGCGGAGGATGTAGAAGTGTCTCATTTTTTTCATTTTAAGAATAACCTTGGTGTCTGGAAGTTTGAATATCCTCTCAGATCTAATGAAAAAGGCCACATTCTCACCTAGAAGGAACATTAAGATAACATTAAGATATTCATAACTGACGGTGATCAGAAACTACTGTTCTTAGTTTCATATTCGCTGTCTTGCATTTCGATCACAGGTCAGTCTGTTCAGACATTTAACACAATACCAGTAGAAGCAAAACCTGAACAGGGCTCTGCTCTGCAACCTCTTATTGTACCTCAACAAGCACAACAAGGCTTCTACACAAACACACTCTAAACAGCAGCCACATTTATCAAACCCCAATAACCCCCAAGGTCTCTGCTATCATGATTTTTCCCCTCCCTCTTTTTCCTTAGTCACCTTTCTTTCACTCATTTTTTTCACGCCTCATTTCCAATTTCTTCTCTTTCCCTCCCCCTCTCTGTTTCTGTCTTTAGCACAAACTACTTCTTTCCAAGTGCATCCATCTGAAGGTTAAAGTCACCTCATTGTATGTGGATCAGAAAAATTTGGTTAAAAGGAAAAACATCTCCTCATAGCTATCAATTTTTGGCAAACATGCAGACTGACATCACTCTTGAAAAACAAAATGAGTGCACTCTCCTCTGCCCCGCCGACCCCAATCTCTCCTTCATCCCACGTCTCACTCTTTTCTGTCTGAAACCCCGCTACATTTTGAATTCTCCTCGCAGCCACGGAAGTGTGACTACATCGGCTGCCCCACTGTGAGAAGTATAACCACCACGCGGCACGTCTCCCTCTGAATTTCTCTCCTTTAATGTGGGAACAAAAGCGCAAGGCGAAAGACTGTCAACCTCTGCTGTTATCTTGCCAGTTTCTTGCCAGCCTCCTCCGTGAAAACAACACATTTCTTTGTGGTTTTGTGATAAGGGGGTGTCCCGTTTGTTTACAAATAGCAATTTATTCTCTGCTTCTCTAAGAATAGCAGCAATTATCACAGACTAGAAACCAGAAACTTGAAAAGACTTTAAACTCAAGCATCTTTTATTTACAAAAACTGTAATGGCCAGGAGTTTCAGTTGCTTGATCTTTTTATAACATAATGTCATCAATAGCAGATTAACTAGAAAAAAGGTTTTATGTATGTTTTTGCTGGTGTGCTATTTCAGTAAATCCTGCTGGAAAGAAATGAGAAAAAAGGAATGAATTTGGGCCATATCATTCTGTATGCTATGCAGTAGGATTTGTAAAAACCAATTAAATGAAATATGTGTGACAGCGGCAAAGTCAGCTGACATGATCAGCCCTTTTCTGTGCGAGCTTTCATCTGGGTTTCTGCAGGTCCTTAAAAAGTCTTACATATGATTCTGACAATTCTTAACAATTGATTTTAATGGAGAAATCTGTCATTTATTTACAGTAATAAATCATAAAATTATCATGATCTGTCATCAGAGATTAAGGAAACGCACCAAGTTAAAATACTCGCTTCTCTGACAACAATGCTACAGCTGCAGTGTCCTCCTTTGAAATTTCTGTCACAGCCTGTAACTTGTGTTATTGTTTGCCCAGTTAATGCCCATGTTAATTAGAGTTCAAATTAATGCCGAATGTTCACATAACGAGTAAGTGTCTGTTTATGAATTGTAAGAACTCATCTGTAATTTTTTAGAAGGTGTAGATGTTCATAATGGTTAAATTGAGCAATATGTTAATGGAGTCTGGCAAAAAGAAAGCAGTCACTGAAATCAAACTTCAGAGTGTGTGTTTTCAGAGCAGTGGGCTTTTTGGAGTGGGTTTTCAGGATGACGGGCTTAGCTTTACATTCATAGACAAATGAAAGTTTTACGATGTACGACTCGTCGTCACTTGTTATGGTCCGTTTACAATGTTTTGCTTGTCTTGCGCTCAAGTTAAGAGAGAGAGCTCAGATGAATGTGAATAAACTCCTTTACAAGTATTTTTAGAATTCCAATTTTCTTTATATCCTTTGTGGGGGTTTTTTCATTCAAGATGGTCTTAAAAGGTCTTAAGAAGTTTTCATTTTAACTCATTGAAACCTGCAGAAACCCTGATTTCATACACACAACCTGAATGTATTACAGTGTGCTGGCAGGTTCACTTGTTGTTCTTGACCCTTTAAAAACTGACCAACAACCTGCATATTTTCTGTCACAAGTCTATTTTGAAGCAGGTTTTAGCTTCACGTCACGGGATAATCACAACCACATGTGGTGTATGTATTGTTGACTGTTTCACTTCCCCTCTGTGTTGAGTTCAGCCACTCAGCCGTTGGACTTTTTCTTCCACTTCTTCTTCCACCTGCTGTGTTTTTTGTTTCTTACCCACTGAGTGGTTTTGACCCTGTAATATTTTTGTGATACCTGAACTCCCCCTCCCTCCTTCCCCCCCTCCGATTCTCTTACAGTCCCGTCACCCTCATCAGCATGTGTCCGGAGCAGTATGAGTGAGTATCAACGCCACCAGCAACACCTCGTCTCCAGACTGGAATGCCTTTTTAGGACACCTCCTTTACTCACTCACCTCCCCCTTAAAATCCTCACTCCAACTAAGCCACTGCATGTTGCCTGCCTGCCTGCCTGATCCACTGGCTGAACATGCAACCAAAATAAAAACTCACCCCCTGTCTCCTCACGTCACCTTCTCCTCCTCTCTAAAGCTTCCAACTAGCATTCAGTTGCTCATCCCAGCAGCGGCTGTCAAAAACCATCCGACCGCTCCGTAGATCATCCTGCTCTCCTATTTCTCTTTCTAGGATCATCAGATTTGTTTTCTAGGTGATGTTGTGAAGGGCCATTAGTTTGCGTGTGTGTGTGTGTGTTTGTGTGTGTGTGGAGAGAGAGCGTGTGCATGTGCCTGTGAATCTCTTTGTGTTAATGAGGTTGTGTGAGCATGCTGAATCTCATTCATCTCCATTACCCCATTCATTTCCAGGCTGTCCCAGTCACCTCAGCTCTCTCATGATGACACCCACTCCAGGATAGAGCAGTATGCCAGCAGGTAACGCATCGCATTCTCCAATCATCGTCCCATCATCTCAGATGCCACATAGCACATGTAGAAAGAATTGCTAACTGCGTTTAACTGATGCACATTGAAAAAGCTCCATTATAGAGTGAGAAATCCACTTTTAAAGGGCTAGTTCAGACTATTTGAAAAGGGTCATATGAGGTACTTGTCTATAGTCTGGGTTTTTTACCTACAGTAGATTGTGGTCCACATGCCCCCAGTTTGGGGAAGCAGACAGAAATCGTGCTGCTAGGAAGCTCAGCAATGTACTGTGACTGGGTCAGCAGCAAAACATGTCTTAGCCACCTAAAAAAGGGCCCACCTACTTTAAAAGAAATCAGTATCACTTAAAGTATCGCTCTCTCCAAACCAACCTAGTTCCAATGGTAAAATCAATACATTAACACAGGAGTTGCTGGTGTTTAGCGTGACTTCTGTTTTAAGAGGTTAGTTTGGATTCACCAAAGTCACACAACAACACAGATAAACTAACCGGTCGAGGCAGGAATAGACCAGCAACTCTCCCGTTCTGAATTACTGATTACTAAGTTTCGACAGTGCAGTCTGGTTGGTTTGGAGAAAACGAAAATTTGGCTTATATAACAGCTGTTATTTGTCAGAAAACGCTGTCTGGCTGCGAGATAAAATGAGTAAACTTACAGTATACACTTGAACTGATATTGACTCTTTTATGTGGACCTTTTTTTAAGTTGCTAAAATACGTTCAGCTGCTAAACCTGTCAACAGCAGTGCCTTGCTTAGCTTCCTACACCAGTACTCTTGCTGCCTCTAAAAACTGGGGGGGTGTCGACTGCCATCCACTGTAGGTAATGTACTGATAATGGATAAATACCTCAGATGACCCCACTTCAAATAATCTGAACTATTCCTTTAAAAGGGTTTGTAAATTTCAGCTTATTTACCAAAGATCACTTCTAACTCTTTTAACCCTCTTTTTAACTTTTTTCCAAGAAGCACTTGTCTTCAGTCTGTAGTTACACTCCATTACTATGCAACAAAAATCTTTCCTTGAATGGATACAATACACCCCGACATGGAGGAGTTAGCATGCTAACCAGCTAGCCTCAGCCTGTTCTGTCTTGTGACACTGTTGTGCCTCAAGAGGTGATTATCTGATAGTACAGCTCAGCCCCTGGCGCTGCTCCCTGCCAGCATTCCCCGCTGGGTTCTGAAAACTTCCTCCTCTCCGTGATCAAAAACTCCTGTGCTAGCAATATAAACACTAACACTCCCCTGATGCTCAGAGCTCCCAGTCCAGGCAGATTTGAGTCAGCAAATAGGACTGCTAGCTGCATGGCTAATTGAGTTAACTTGCTAATGGCAGCTACAGTTAGCTGCTGCTAGCAGTTACTCTGGTGATATGCTGTCCCCTATTTATGTTGAGAATAAATTTGACAACTGGTCAGTTCTCAGATACCGCATCTTTAAAAAGCTGTTGAACTACCATAAACTGCACAAAAAATCTTTCAGGCAATCACATAAATCCAAATTATGTTGCCTGTCTTTACCAGTTGCTCCTGTGCTTCTTGAGGAGGAGACGTTTGTTGTGGAAAACAGCCTTTTTCTTTTTTTGCTATTTATTCTCATTAAACTAAAAAACAAATTGACACTTTTAGGCCAGAATCAAACAAAGACGTTCTGCCCATATTTATCAAAAAAAATATTATTTATATTGAAACTTCAAACTTGTTCTATCAAGCTGGGAAATTACAAAGACAGAAACGAGGTGTTTACCACTAAATGTGAGGGGGGAAAACATTTTGCTGTCATTTATGTTTTAAATGGGTAATTTTGAACCTGTTTCACCATGCAGTTGTAGATGAATGAGAGAAGCAAAACTGTTTTTCTCCACTTCTCCCCTTCAGACAGCAAAGCAACTGGTAAACACAATCAACAATATCTAGATTCTCCACTGAAAATCCAAACTTTTTAGTATATATACAGGGTAAAAAATACTCTCATTATGTTCTAGTAGACCTGCATTTTTTATTGTTTGTTGTCAGGGAAGGTACACACAACAGCAGTCCTAAAATACACTTTTGTTGAACATTGTGGTGTTGCATACGTTAAATTTCAGTGGAATGTCAAATCTGTTTGCTGAGTGATCTTGCAGCCACCCACCTTTCCGGCTGGTGACATTATAGATTTGCTGCTGAGATCAGAGTATCAGCAGACCGGCCCAATGGCTGTTTTTTCAGCCACCCACTTCAAATTATCCTGCTGCGAACATCAGCAGACCCATGGACGCAGCATGTGTTCTGCAGTTAATCATTACCAGCATCACCAAGCTAATGCTGCTGCTGACCTGAGATTGAAAACATGTCATGTTTGATTTTACGATAAGTCTGAATATTGAGGTCCCACACATGCACAAATCCCATCTTGCCCTTTGAATGAATCTCTAATCAGTGCGAAGCTTATCGTCTCTAAAGTGGACACGGGTTACTTGTGTCAAAGCACAACCCAGCGTGTCCTTCCACACGTAGCTTTAATCACCGAGGGTCTTCTGATGCGGCGCTGCTCTGTCTGGCCCGTAGCCTTCCACTGGTCACACACCATTAACCTTCGCTCAGCATTTCTGGCTGCATTGTTTTATCAGCAATGACACAGACATGAGCCCTGTGAATTACAATTTTAACTGAAATACAGAAGCTGACATTGTAGATTACAGTGGGGCTTATAGATTTGCATGGAAAAATGTGCACAGTGATGAGATTTCAGCAGTGGAATTATAATTTATAAATATCTCCCTCTGCATATTCTGTCATAGTTCAATTTGAAGGCTGAGTGTGTGGATCATGTTCCTAATCTGCCGGACAACCCTGCTACCTCTCTGTTACAAAGTTCAGTAAATGCAGGCTTTGATCTCAGCAACCAGCCTCATTAGCATGGGTGCTTTGTCTAAATATATGACCAGAAAAATTCTACACATGCACCCACACACACGCACGCACGCACACACACACACGGCTCTGCTGCATTTGGTCATAACTTGGGTCATTTGTCATTTAACTCACTTGGAGACTTAACTACAGCCTTTGAATTTTAATTGGTGTGCTACTGTGGCATTGAGATCCTCATTTGTTGACGTAGGTGTTCTGCATTTTGATGAGATGATGACGATGCTGAAATGCTTCAGTTTGAACCGGTAATTAAAGTTTCAGTCACTTATGAGTGTTTCTTTCTCAGGTTGGCCCAGATGGAGCGTTCTAACGGCTCTCTGCCCACAGACAGCAGCTCTGCCACAGGAAGCATGTGAGTCACCACGTGGTCATTTCTGACATTTTTACACATTTATACATTTCTGTCAACATGACTACACACCCCCCACAAACACTGTTTTACAGATTTTCTTTTCCAGTTGCTGTAGGTATTCATACAAAACAGTGCAGTGACTGTTTGGGGCATGTTCTCATCAGGCTGATTGTTAAGCCCCCGGAAGTGCTGCTTGCAGCATTCTCTAGAAAAACTAATTTGATCGACTTCACACTTGACACTGTTCTCCCTCAGCTATATACTTGCCTAGTGTGAAGTCAGAGGAATGGTTCTTGGGATATGTGAAGGACAGCTATACACACAAACAGACAGAGTGTCCTTTCTTTATTGATAGATGATGCTGCTATACCTATTGGCCAAATGGCACGAAGTCTGTCATGGTCACTCAGACATCATATCTACACTTGTCTACCAAATGTGGTCTTCCAAGTGCAGTGATGACTGCTCAAAGATTGTAGGAAGAGTAGCGAAAAAACAGATTTGGATGAAATTCAGAAGGGCTGTAAATTGATTGTGTTTGAGCCGCGCTTTTGAGTTCCTGCCCATGCAGTCACCTGACTCGATCGTGAGCAGAATTTAGCTACTACTCATTGCAAGAAACACGCTTTTTTATAATCAAACTGTTGAGAGAAAAGGAACAATTGAATAAAAATCAGCATAGAAACTACCTAAAATGACAGAAACTATCATTTGGAAAAACTTTTTTTTTACACATAGTTTGATGTTTTAGTTTGGCCCATGTCTTGTCGATTAACGCTGGGGAGACAGGATTTATGACCTATACTGCAGCCAGCCACCAGAGGGCGATGGAAATGCTTTGGCTTTGCATTGGAAGAGCTCTCATGTTGTCCATTTCCAATATATGTCAGTGATCTGGACCCACCAAATCCAGAATGATTGTTGTTTCAGAGACTTACAGTTCAAAAGTAACTGGCCAAAATTTAAGGTTTGTTATTATAATGCCACCATCTGACCAGATTCGACAGTGCACTCCTTTGGGTCCTCAGCAATATCCCCACCAAGTGTGAAGTCGATTGGATGAATGGTTCTTAAGCAGTTCATGCAAAGAACACAGAGACAGATAGAAATTTCTTCCTTCCAGTTAGTTTGATGCATTCCAGCCAATACCCAGCCAAAGAAATAACAAGGTGGCTTTGCAAATTCCTGAAAATAGTTCAAGAGAGAGTGTGTGAGAATTGAGAATGGGCTTAAAAGAGCTAAAGACGTGTGGAGTGAGGGGGAAAAGACAAAGGGATGTGGTTGAATACAGTGGGAAGGACAGGACTGTAATGGATTGGAGTGCCAACAATGAGAAGTTAGAGTGATTGGTTTCAGGATCTCTGATAATGACCAGTTATCTTTGATCAGAGGAGATGAGAATGTGGCAACTTGAAAAAGAAGAAATCACAAAAAAGGGTGGGAAAGCTGATGAGGAGCACGAGTGCTGGATTTTCTGATTGTGTGTGTGCTTGTGCGTGTGAGAGAGAGAGAGAGAGAGAGAGAGAGAGAGAGAGAGAGAGAGAGAGAGAGAGAGAGAGAAAAGGCATGTGTATGTCTTCTGTTGGCCATTCAAGTTGAAGGGCGTATTTGTCCCCTTTTCCCAACAGAGATCCTAATCGGGGGAATGAGCTCTTGAGGTTCAAACGTCCTCCGAGCTCATGGGCACACGGACGTGTGTGTGTTCAAACAGAAACACGCACACACATGGGCACACACTTGTCACTGCGGTCTTGTCTTGGGAGGGAATTACTTTTCGTTCTGATCGCCTAATTTGATAAAACATTTGTAGATCTCAAGATTTCCTAGATCATAGATCATCACCAGATTTGGGAATTAGCAATGTGTGTGTATGCATGTGTGAAATGAATTTGTGCATGAGAATGTAGCAGATACCGAGAGCGTGCTGAAGTTTTTCTTTAATCTCAACAACAATTTCAAGTAGCACAAAGCCAAAAAGTATGTTTTCAGAAGCGTTGGAAAGTGTGCACCTGGAGAGGAAACAGGTTCCCTATATGGCACAGAAAAGAAAGGGAAAACAAGTTTTAGGATTTTAAAAATAAAATTCTTAAAAAAAAAGCAGTATTATAGCACAACAGTGAAAAGGCGCATGGGAAGACGGTTGAAGCCTTTGAGAATCTTGAGTGAAGATGAAGCGAAGCATCAAGATTCATTCGGTTGCAGGTTACATCCCCTGCTGATATGCGTGCATCACGTGGACCGCTGCTCCCACACTTCACCTCTATCCGAACTTGCCACGAAGAATAGCGAATAGTTTTAGAAACTGAAGGTGTTCGATTGAAAGCTCCCAGAAGTGCTCTCTGCTTTTCACCTGATCAATAGGAGGACAGAAGAATAGAAAGACAAAACGTGTTGGTGAGCAGAAGCGGGTGGAAACAGGGGTGGATTTATTTTCCTCTCAGAGCTTTCGTAATGCGGGACAAACACATTATCCCCACTCCTCCTTACTCTTTTGTGCTTTGTACTCCCGCTTATTTAAGAGAGGAAGCCATTATCTTTGCCGGCTCCGAAAACAACACCGACGCTCATACACAGAAATGTGCGGAGCTCTAATGAGGTGAGGAAGATGATGGTTTGATGAAGGCTAATGGGTTTAACAGCGTAGGGGGAAAAAAAACACCCACCAGGGCACATTTAGAACACAATCATAGTTCTTCTGCTTTCACTCAATGCAACATCAGTGTCATTACTGTAAGATTTGCATTCGGCTTTGCTGCAAAACAACAACAGCCACAATGTAACTGTGAAGATAAAAAGTGTAAAATCCTGCAAGAAAAAAGGAAATTTAAATGCCAGTCACAAACGATACTAGAATTAGTGCACTTTTGCAGCACACATCTTTGAAAAGAATGGCTTTGTACTTATCAGCATGGAGCACAATATAGCATCTGTGTGCATACTGCATACATTATATTTCAAGGGAAAAAAATCATCCTGTTTTGATCGAATATCCTTTTTTTTTGCACTGCAAAGCCGTGAAATGAATAACCAAGCTCTCAAGTGGGGCATCAATAAACTTTTATTTATTGCAGTCTTAACAATACCACTAATTAGGAAGGAAAATTAACTACACCCAATTTGTCAGCTGTTGTAGGTTATTATTGGTGGCTTTGTGGAGGATAATTAACTTACTCGTATTGGCTCGTACTTTTGACTAAGAGCTAAATAATATTGAGATCTTTGCGATGAAAATTGGTACTTGTGAAAACAGTCGTCATTACAACCAGCTTAATTTTCTGAAAACGTTTTTTTGTGAAAGTCCACTGCATCATAAATGTGATAACATTCACTTAAATGCTACAGTGCTGCGATAAAATGTCATTCAAATTAGTCATGAATGAAGTGCGGGCTGTTTTTTAAAAGGCCAGAATCAGCCAGGAGCCCTGTTTTTATATGCAGATGTGTCCATCAAGCCCTACTTTTAAGGAGAAAGTAACTTTGAAATCCTTCGTAAAGTAGCCGTGTTGTGCTTTATAGATACCACTAGAGTAAAACAGCCCACTCAGCCATATCTCTTCCTAAAAGAAGAAGCTGTACATTGTGTTGTCAGACTTCTCAGCTACGAATTAACTCTCCTTCCTCTTCCTTTTTAATGCCTGTGGTTCAGAGTGTTTGATTGTCTTCCCTCTCCTTTTTGTAAGATTTATTCTTTTCTGCCTGCAGCTGATTTCACCCAAGCCTCTTTGTCTATCACACCACTCCATCTGGTTGTTTGTGAACACACACACACGCACATTCGCAGAAATGATCCCCATGCTTGACTCGATGGTAGAAGGTGCCTTCTTGGCAGCGTTTGAGCTTATGAAAACATGAATAGCGTAACATGGATGACTGCGTTTGCCAATTACATGCATGTTTGGCTTTTGGCTTGTATTTTCTGATCGTTCAAAGCCTGCAAACACCGATTTGGACTCGCTGCCAGCTGTGCAGTGATATCAATAATTAGTATGTGTGTGAGAGAGAGAGCTCTAGAGATAAAGTGTGTGTACGTATGTGGCTTCAGTGCTTGTGTTCATTTTTGTCCTGCATTGCTTTTATCTAAAAGGGAATCCGTAATTAGGAAGTCGGTGTAGCCTGTTTTCTCTGACCTCCAGCCAAAGCACAATGTTGTCATCGATGCCCCAGTACGTCACGGAGGAGCGAGGCTCCTTGCTTCCCTTTTTTCGCCTGGCTTTTTTGTTTGGTTATCTTGTGGTTTCCAGTCGTTCCCCCAGTGCTGTCCCTTTTCTTGTCTTTTGATATTTTGCCCTTTATTCCCATCCCTCTCCCTTTAATTTGTCAAGCCCCTTTTCTTTTTAAACCTCTTTTCATCATACCCTTTCCTCTTTCTCTGCTCCTCCTTTCATCGTTTTTAGTTGTAGTCTAATCATGTTTTACCTTTGGGCCCAGGCAACCTTCAGATTGAACACTAAGCACAGAGGTAAACACTGAAATACTTTTTTGAAGCTCTGCATTATAAACAAGAGAGATACACCAATACACTTCTTAGTTCTGACAGTATCCAGTACCTGAATTTGAGTATCTGCTGATTAGGCTTGAGCATTATCAAGGTATTATGGTACATCAGGGTATTTAGAAATCCCAAAGGCATGATTTTCAGTTCCGTCAAACATACAGACGCTCTTCTTTCTATTGAACTGATAGGGAGATCCTGTATTCAGGTGATGCATTGCCGCCAGTGGTCTGTCTCTAAAAGGCTTGGCTGATGTCTACCGAATTGGCACATGAAGATATCCTCACCAGCTCACTACTGTAGTCAACGCCGCTTCTACTGTCGCTCTGACAGCAACATCCAACTGTCTCACTGAGCCAAGAAAAGTCTGGCTCCGATCGTCTGTGAAGGAAGCAGGCAGATCAGAAACCAGCCCTGCTGTCCCCAATGTAACCAAGAGCCTTGAGTTCACCTAACTACACAGGTTTTATAAGAAAATAATAAAGGGAACATGACCAGCAGCAACAGCCATTTTTTATTTTCTCTCTCACATGTCAGCAACTTAATTTGCTATTGACCTAGATCAATATGAACGACATGTCCCCACTACCTCTCACTGTCCAAAGCCAATGTATCCCAGATACGAGCACTGCTGTATTGCACGTCATTTGGAGCGAGAGTCTGAGCATTCGTGATCAGAGTTGGAGCCGTGCCTTTTGAGTTCCCACCCAAACAGCCAACCAACTCAATCACAAGTAGAGTTCACCTGTCAATCGTGATATGACACCTGCTTTTTATGACATCAAATAACTAATTAAAAACAGAGTGATCTGAAAAACAAACACCAGCTTGATAAGAACTACCTGAACTACCTGAAATGACAGAAACCGTCTTTTGGGTAAAAATGTATTTGATGTGTGCTTTGATGTTTTCGTTTGGCCATGTGCTGTCTTTTAACTTTGGGGAGGCAGGATTCATGACCTGTACTGCAGTCAGCCACTAGGGGGCGATCAAGACGTTTTGGCTTCACTTTTGAGGAGCTCTCATGTTGTCCATCTCTATGTATGTCAGTTAACTTTGCCAGCAACTCCTGCCTCATGGCAACTCTGAGGGGACAAATTACCTCAGATACCATCATATATATACTATACTGGTGAAATGTATAACATAATGTATGTAATGTATAATGTATAATAACCAGTCCAACAACTTCCACGTTTTAAAAGTTGGCTATACATATTACAAGTTGTTGTCTTGTTTTTCTGTGTTTCAAGACTAAAATATCTCCAATTTAAAGACAAATTAACCTTAAATTGAATATTGAGTTAGCCAACTGTTACTAGCTCACTCAGTTGCACTTCTGGGAGACAAAAAAATAACCTGACCACTTGATATGTTTGTAGAAGTGTTTGATTACTAATTTATTTGTGCTACAACATTTTAATTATAGGTACATGGATCTGTGACATCAGTCTGATATCCAATGAGTGAATTATGTCATTATTGACACCTGATAACTATATTGGATCAGATCGGTCCAGAAGGCTACCCACATTAGAGCCTATCTCTTCTGTCTTCTGCCTGTGAAATTGAAGTTTTTACTCACCACTGTTGCCTTAGTGCTTGTTCTTGGTGGGAACTGTTGGGTTTCTGTAAATAATATAAAGAATAGAACTAGACTAGACCTAAAATCAAACTAAACCTGCTCCATATGAAAAGTGCCCCGAGATAACTTATCTCTTATGAATTGGCATTATACAGTATAAATAAAATTGAATTGAACTGACTGGTAAATGAAGTCACTGGATTTTACTGTAATCCCACAGAAAGTGAGCTTTAACCATCTCACCAGGATAGAGGAATTAAAGACTTATAACCTCTGCCCCTTTTCTGTTCTCTCCATTCTTTTTCTCTCTCTCATATTCCCAATTTCCTGGTTTCTTTTTCTCCTGTTTCACTTCGTCTTTATCGCCCACTGTTTCTCCCTGAGCTCAGTCTCGGCAGCTGATAGCACTCTTCAATTCGAGAGGAGCTGCTTGCTTTGTGATATGTTAGCTAGGCATCAGGCCCGGAAACTATTGTTGTTGGGTAAAGACTGTAAAAGTCCCCTCAGCCGCGTCCTCGCTTACCCATACCAAACATGGCACTCGTATTCACAAGACATTGCAGCTAATAGCCTCGGCATTCATCGCCATTATTCACATTTAATTCTTCTCCCACACTGATGCTCTCTTCCTCCATCATCTCTTTCTTCTCTGTCTTTCCCTCCTCTTCAAACATCACCCACACTGCCTGAGCCTCCAGTCATGTCACCGTGCTTTCTCGTTCTCCCAGTATTCCAGAGCAGGTGGTTTGTGAGCCAGCTCTTACCCCCCTGCAGTCCCCATTTCCACATGTAATGATCCCCTTCCTGCTGTCCTCTGCTGCCCCCCTGCCAGCCATAATGCCCTGCTGCAGCTTCCTCTTGCCAGGGACCTGCCTAATTGGTCACTCAGTTTGTGCTGGACTCCCGTCCCCGAAACCCCAATGGACAACACAGCCACCAATTTTCAAGCTTGTTTCCACAAACCAAGCCGTTCTTCATCATCCCTTTCTCCCTTGTCACAGCGTCCCCATATTTCAAAGAGAAATGTGTAATTTATCAGTAACTCAGCCGTTTCAGCATGGCTTCAGTCTCCACCAGTGAAATTGAAGAATAACTACGTATATGTGTGTATACATATGATGAAAGCTCTGTAAGAGTTTTTTTTTTTTAAAGGAAAATGAAAGAACGAGGTTTAAAACGTATTGAGATCACTATTCAAAATGTTATGTAATGTCTCTTTTATTACTGGTATCTTTGTTTTTAACAAAATATATGAAAAGGCTGAACTTAAAGCAAAACTGAAAGAAAAGAAAGAAAGAAAAGACTCTAAACTTGTACTTCAAGTTCAAATCAGATAAAGCGCTAAGGCTGGTGAATGATAAAAACCTTTTGCCCTTCAGCATTCTTGGAAGGCTAGTGTCATGGCATATTTTTCCTTTTATGTGAAAAGAGGTGGAAGTCTTAGTCTGTGTACCTTTCATTAGTTACCTGCTCGCCAGGTCCTTGGTCATGAAATAGTATAACTCATGTCGTCTCTGAGAAAGGAAACCTTCCGTCTTCTTATTATGCATGGGGCGATAATGGCATTCTGAATCTTTCCTGAATTGTCATTGATTATCTCCTGTGGTGAAACTCAAGGGTACCTTGCGTAAAACCTGAGACGTTTCAGTTTGCCAGCTTGCTCTCCAGAGTGTATTTGATTAACTTACTCATTATAGCCAAGGATTATGCACTCAGTTATGGTCTGGCCCTGATAAGAGTGTGTGAACCAAGTTAATAGCAAGTCACCGCATATCTTAAAAGGTGCCAGGACTACCTGCCTGGATATCACTGACTGAGGTGTTTCTTTAAGTACAGCACAGGCTTCAAATCAGAGAGGTCAATACAGTCTTCTGTCACTTGGTTGTTGCAATTAGTGATATAAAGGAAGTTGCACCACCTAAACTAAATTACCTG
>JAJHUR010138438.1:1941-32521 GCA_027495735.1 Lutjanus campechanus
ATAAATAAATAACATTGGTTATATTAATCTTCCACTTAAGATCACTATAAGAAATTTCCACTGCACATCTACTTTGAAAAGAGTATGTT
This sequence comes from Lutjanus campechanus, assembly GCA_027495735.1. Lineage (NCBI taxonomy): Eukaryota > Metazoa > Chordata > Actinopteri > Lutjaniformes > Lutjanidae > Lutjanus > Lutjanus campechanus. Next base: position 2,031 of record JAJHUR010138438.1, read on the forward strand.
TGAAAAGCTTTCTTCAAGTAGAGTTAATTACTCTTATTTTTCATTTTACTAGTATTATCCTTTTACACACTTGACAAACCAAACGGAACACTTGAACTCCACAACCCCGTAATTCCTGAGCATGTTTCCTCTCAGCAACATCCTCTTGAATAGCCATTTTGAGTCTAATTCTAGCTCTCTTATTATGTGTATACTTTATATATTTTTATTTATTTCCTTTACATGAGTGAGTGTGTCTCTATAGTCCAAACAGAAACAGGAAATAGGGAGTGCAAATAGGTATTTATTTGCTCTCCCTCCTCATGGAGCTATTCACAAAGTTTCTAAAGTACCCAGGCTAGTTTCTCTTGTTGAATGTTAACATATATGTCTATGCACATGTCACAAAATGAGCTCTTTCTATTGTACCCACTGTACAAAATTAGTTTTAAACAGCACTTAAAGTTATTTCTCTAAAGTCATTTTTATATTCCTGTGCGGCATTTGGCTGCAACTATTATGTTTTTGTTTGTGCTGCTGTCTTCCACAGATTTCCTTTGAGAAAAGAGTCTGAATCAATATTAAATGATAAAAACATAAAACTGCATGAAAACCATAAACTGTGTGGCTCAGTGACTGTGCAGAAAGGCTTTGTTGAATGAGCATACATAATATTTATCCTCGAGGATTACAAAAGGGGATTAAGGAAAGGCTAATATGTGTCTGTGATTAATTTCAAGACTTGTCTGAATTTCTAAAGAACTGAAATGCGCGGAAGGGATGGAGGTGACGTCCGTGGGCCCACAAACTATCCAGAAGGCAGAGGGAGAGAGTGTGACTTTAGACTGCAAGTACACACCGAGCCCTTTTGACACCGGAGAACTTGACATCGAATGGTCTGTGGTCAGTCCAGACACTACGCAGAAAGATCAGATGGTAAGAAGCAGAATGAGAACGGTGCAAATTGTGCCATAAATGTAATGTAGACTCTGATATATGTGTGTGTGTGTGTGTGTGTGTGTGTGTGTGTGTGTGTGTGCGCATGTGTATTTTATGTGATTGAAGCCTAGATATCATTTGCTTATTGCTGGCAATGATATTGTGTTCAGCCAGGTTACTTCAGATTTGCTGATAAAACATTCTTTATTCTCATTTAAAGTGGTCATGATTATTTGTGTAATAATTGTATCACACACACTTGTTTAAATATTAACACTAAAGTTAAATTATTAATTTTTTGTAAGAAACAAAGGAAGTCTTTGTGGAAAACAAACACTCATTAGGTGAAAGAATGGTTATAGACCGTTCCACTGCAGTTCCAGTGCAGAGCTCCCTTTTGGCAAATTCTTTAAAATTTTCAAAAAGCAGAATTATTATGAAAAAAATACCTTAAAATTAAATGTTTTATACTATTTTTGAGTTTTTTTTATGACCCAAAACAGAGGTCCTTACTTGGTATGTGTAGCATGAGAGTTCACTGTTCACTATATGAATCTGTGTTTGTGTGTGTATTTGTGCTTATTTTACTATATTTGTGGGGTCCAAAAGCTGGGAACCCCGCTATAGTGGTGTCTGGTGTTATTTGGTACAAATTGTAGAGAGAGATAGAAAGGTCCTTGAAATAAAAAAGTCCATGTATTAATTTATTATTCATTTATTCTTGGACACATTGTGTGTCATACATGTTAGAGATGTAACCGTATTTTTGTATTTTCAGCTGACCTTGTGAGCACTGTCTAAGAAGACTCTGTGAGCACACAATTAATTGGAATTAATCAATTAGAAGTGCCCTAATTGAATGCTGTCTCTATCTTTGCCTGAAATTTGTGTTAAATTACAATGTTCTTCCCAGGAAACAGAAATTATAGTCCCGTAAAATGAACAAGTTGTTTTTCAACATCTCCACCATATTTGAGCTAATTAGAATTCAGAACACAATTAGATTAGTGTTGAGAAACGATATGCAACCTCAGTCTCTTGACATGTGCCGTAATGGTAGGAACAGCATGTTTAAAGAATGAGAAGAATTTGCAATTTCAGGTGTGAAATCTGAAAAGATTAGATGTTTTAGTGATGAGCTTGTGCCTCTACAAGTTTAAATCGGAAATCAGTCCAGGAGACTTGAGTGTGGATGAACTCCTGCCACCTTTGTAATTTCACAGGAATTAGTTGTTTATCCGATTTGCCTTTTAAATTAAACGAGTCATTAGTGTTGGAGACTTGAAAGGATGCTTTTTTCCCTCATCTCTGCCCTTAGGCAGCAGACATTTGATCACAGTCAATACAAGGATTGAGCAGGTGCAGTAAGTGCAGTTTCAGACAAGTGACCAGTGCAGAGTATTGATTTATGTGCAAATTGAATGCTTTGTTTTGCAGTCACTTAACAGTACAGTCCATACAAGCTCTTTATTCTAAATGAATGTGAACATTTATCTACAGCAAACTTAAGGCGTCCTTCATTGATTTTTGGCCACTAGGGGGCAGAGAAACTCATGAACAAGCCAACAAGCACACAAACCTTGATATATTATAAAAAATATTAAGTTTTATGCTAATGTGTTTGCACACAGTTCTCCACATTATCATCACAATAAGACACAGGGCATTCAGTTGGGGCTTTCTGCCCTTCTGGTCAATGTCAGTTGACTACAACAGCCACAAAAAAGTACTTGTCTCTTTGACTGCTAGATGTTCCACTTTTTCACCAGCTGGCCAATAACTTTGTCTGTCTGCCTTACAGTTGATTTTTGACACCCAGCTGCCTGCTATTACTGTAAACAGGGTTGAAGAGAGTGTGGAGACTGAAACACTGCAAATAAAAACCAAACCAATGAAGTAAAAGAGGATTAAAGGCTCTGTAGAGTGCAATGTAATGAACTGAATTTGTATATTTGTATATTTCAAAACACAGCTACAGATTGCTTTTTTTGTCGACTACAAGTAATAAAAAAATGGGACAGAAACCAGACAAACAACAGATTCACTCTCGTGAGAGATTTAGAAGTAGGTACTGAGTTTGCTGACCTAATTTCCTCAGGTTAACTATTAAATTTTTAAATCAACTCTATCCAACAGGTAGTCAGTGCAAGGACAAGAGTGATAAGGCCTTTTCTTTAAGAATTTGTATGAAGTTTGGCACTCGAGTTTGGAACAAGGTGGAGAGAGAAGATGGCCTGTTGGCTGAACCCCATGTGGAGAGAGTTACAATACTCTAGACATAGAGCATAATGAGATGAAAGCATGCATTAATTTTTAAAGGTCTGCTCAGAATTTTTTTTTAAAAATCTTGCATTTTGCTATCTTCCTAAATTGGATAATGCATGATCATACTATTTTGGTGATTTGAGTGTCAAAATAAAACTCAGAAATCCACCCGAATCGCAGGTGGAATGCTTGACATTGAAAAACAGTGTCCCAAGATTTTTTCTCTAAGTCATTTCATCCAGCATTTTACATCAGAGAGACATGCCATAATATGAGAAAGCTCTTAAGGGTCATTACCACCCGAGTTGCGCATCATCTACACAACAGTTTGCATTAGTATTACCAGCAGATTCTTTGACCCTGAGAAAGAATATAAAAGAAAATAATATATGACTAAAAACTGACTCCTTTATGCCATATTCATGGAAAAAATAGTTTACATTTTTGATTGATGTTAAGCAATCAAGAGTAAATTAATGTTTGTGGTCTTTGCTGAAACTTTCTTTGTGTTTTGTTTTCTTTCAGCTCCTGTCCTTCACCGGCGGCACTAAATACATCCATGGTAACAACGCTTTTGCAAAAGGGCTCAGCTTCGCTGCTCCTGACCCCTCCATGGGTGATGCGTCACTCTCTATCTCACTGCTGTCACCTGCTCAAAGTGCTACCTACCAGTGTAAAGTGAAGAAGTCACCCGGAGTGGACATGCGCAAGGTGTCACTGGTGGTAATGGGTAAGACCAGGCATTGGGTTGCATCCTGGGATTAACACATGTCACCTGGCTACTACATTATTTACAACCGTCACCTCTGACGACTGCTGTGCTGTTTGTTTTTAAGGGGAAGGCAGCTGCACATACTCACTTTTAAGTTAAAAGTGAGAATATGCCATGTTAAAAGTTTTAACAGTGCGGGTTGTGTACTTTGCCGAAGAATTTCACATTCCCTTGTCACATGCCAGTGTGCATTACACAATTTGCCATAACACAAATTTCAGGGCACTTGCGAGCAGGCATGCTTTAATCTTTTAGGAATACCACAACGACCCCATACTCTGTATCCATAATACATGGACGCATGTTTTACTCAAGTAAAAGTAAAATGACTTGTCTGAAAATGTACTCAGATAAAAGTAAAAAGCAATTGGGACACAGCATGCACACAGGGACAACACCGAGGCTGTAGCAGTGTTTGACACTGAGACAGTGCAGCGGACACGCTTTCAGAAAACTGCTCATTTTTTTTCTGCATTTTGAGACCTAATTTTATATATACTTAGCAATTTTTTTTTTGAATCATTTAAAATTTGGCTGGGTGGTTCATAACACATGTTTCTGTGGTGTGACAATCTCAGAACACACATTTATTGTTGCTTTTCCACAGCCTTTAAGCTACATAAATTACATAACCTGCCAGCAAAAAGCAGAATAAAGCATCATCAAGCCAGACACAGAGACGTATGGACAGTATGAATGCAACAGCAGCTGCAGCCCACAAACACACATTAAAGCAAAACGACAGCCTGCACTCACTTCACTGCATATACCACACACACACACATATACACACACACTGCAATGTTGCTAGGCAACACAGTGGTTGTTGATATTTTCCTCTGGAGAGTGAGTTACATCTGTCACTGAGTTTATTATTGTGCTCACCAGTCTTGTGCACCGTAAAGTCCTCCACTCTCGAGGTTAAGCTTCTCCGGTCTTTCGGTTCATTCACACTATGCATAATGTAAGCCTCTCTTGTCCCAAGTAGTTTGCAAAGTTCTCAAAAACTTTTGAGCTGAATGAGCGCTGAGCAGAGACGACCAAAGCAGCAGCTTTTTCTCTGCAGCAGCTACTGACATTCTCTTTTGTTCCGGTCTCACATGGTTTATCATGACTTTACATGTGACTTTTTAAATCTGTAACTGATGCCACTTGAAATGTATTGAAGTCATAAAAAAAATCTTAAACCTGGGGCAGTTTACTTTTGGATGGCAGAAATTCCATAATAACCTTTCAGCATTACGGCCTGAGAGAAAACTAGACTTGTGCACCTCTTCTTGGCTCTGTTTTCTGGCTTTTCTGTCCCGTGATGGGAGACTTTGGCCAATCACTGGTCATTTCAAAGAGAGGGCGTTTGTTGCTTACCTTGCGAGGCAGCTGGATTCGTGAGATCAACAGATCATGTAAGAATACTTCTTACCAGGCTTCAAGTTATCTTTTGTGTCTGCACCAAAAGTGGTGAAGCCAATCAGTGTTCTACGAAGAACTACTGGCAGGTACACCGTTTTAGATGTGATGACAGCAAGAAGCGTCCATGAAAGTAACCTGTCTCAGACAAACAATGGTGTCTCCTCAAGAATTTAGCATACATACTGTGATAGCATCAGTTATATCAGAACTGGAGAGTATTTCTTCATTGAAAGAGGAACAAAGAATGACACTTGAAGGCTTTTCTCAATGGAAAAAATGTTTTTGCTCTTCACCCTGAAGATTGACATGATCCAAATACCCGCCAAGTGCTTTTTGAAAGTGTCTGCCCTTTTCCAATCAGTTTCTTTGGACGGTTTCCCTGATAATTCTGTGTAACAAACCATCTGGCTGTTAGGTTAGTTCATTCCTATTGGCTTTTCTTTCTTTATTGGTTTTCACGAGGCAGGCTGACTCCTTCTGCTCCCCTTTGAACTTGTGCTTTTTGCTTTTGGACTAGAGACCCATTGAGAGAGAGGCTTTGGTTTTGCCTATGGCAGCTTTCAAGGTCGTCATTACCAGGTTGTCAAATACCAGCAGTTCTGGAGGTTGATTGTTGAGTCTCATTGTTTTACTGAGTGGCTCAGTCTGAGGCACCAAGCCCAAAGCAGCAGTGTTACCATTTTCACAGCAAAATTAGTTAGTAAATGCAGGTTTGAAAATAGGCAATTGATCCCTTTCCAATTGCCAGTAGACAAGTTTGTCTTTCTGCTTTCTTCTGATGTATACCAGAACCTAATGTCTGCGCAGGAGAGCTAGAGACAGGCTTTTAAGTTTCTGTGTTCACCTCTCTGTACTATCATAGCCTCTAACTGAATCACTGTGGTTTGAAGTTTAGTTCCTCTCCTTCATTGTGTTTGTACTCCCATCTATCTGCTTTACTGTTTCTTTTTTTTTTTATTCCAGCTGTATAAGAGTTGTGTTAAGTCACCTTGCCGCTTGCCCCACCTTAAGTACAGGTAAAAGGACAGATTTTTTAAAAAGTGTACAAATTCATTAGAAGAGCAAGTGAAAAACTGATAATGGCTTCCCTAGTGTCTGCTGTTATTTTACCAGTCAGGTTTTTGAAAAAAAAAAAAATCAACTTTTTTCTTTTTTTTCAATTCAATGAGAAATTGCTTCCTAAATGCAGGTTAAGTTGCACAAATTCCTCTAGTGCTTAACCCTTCAACTTGAAATAAAATACAATTCCCTTGCTATTGGAGAATATGAATTTTACTTCTTGGAACAAAACGTCACAAAAACACACCACCCAAAACTATAACTCTACCTTTTCTACACTGTTGAAACTCATTGTCCATTTACTAGCTTTTTTCTGGAGCTTTCAACTTCATATCACAGTCTTCATCTGCTATCGCAGCACACAGATATAACTGCCTTGATAGAGAAAGTTGTGGTCACAACTGACTCATCCAAAGTCCTGCCGCTTTAGTAACCTCTGTCAATTTTCTGCTTTCCTGTTTCCTGTACTTAGATATGTTATGTGCTGCTGTTGAAAAGAAAACCACATTTCAAAACTCTAGCTAGCAAAAGACTGATGATTTGCTAGCTAGTTAGATAGTTACACGTGATTGCTAATGTTAACAAACCAACTAAGTAGCTAATGTACAGCTGTTGTTTTTTATTTTATGTTTTTTGCTGCTTTTATGCCTGAGAGGGTTGGAGAGAGAGTGGGGGAATGACATGCAGCAAAGGGCTGCAGATAGGTGTCAAACCTACAGCTGCTGCAGAGGACTCAGTACAGGCCACCCTTCAGCAGCTGTTAGCTTGCTAATTGTGTTTGACAGCTAATGTTGGCAAAACATGCTAGCTAACTAGCTAAGGTCATTTACACAAATCATTAGCTAGCTAGTTAGCTAGTGTATTGCTAAATTATGTAACCTAAGATGTGAAGTACGTTGCTTTTACGGTCTCTCAACATCTTTTAAGCATCTTAAGTGTGGTTTTCTTTTCAACACAACAAGCTTAGCACATAGCATATTTAAGTGCAGGAAAGAGGACAGGACTGATGTTCTGACAAATACCAAGTTTCCTCAAATGTTACTGAGGCACCAAGCAAAAAGGGATGTTCTTTAGGATGGGTCAATTTTGACCACTGGGAATGAAAAAATTAATTGCAAGAAGACACTTTGGAAAGGTCTATGTTGGACTGATGGATAGAGATTGAGCAGGTGATGAGAGACTGAAAAAAGGCAATGGTAATTTGAAGTGACACTTAAAGCCATTTGTCAGTGTATTCAGTCTTAAAATTTGCAAGTGGAGTAAAGTAATTTACTTTGATTCTAGTCCAGCTCATCTTGTCTTAAGAGAAGGGAGGTCATCTCACTAACAGATTAATTTATTTGGATTTTTAGACTGAATACTGTATTAAACACAAGAAAACCTTATTACTGAGCCAATAGATGGAATATAGAGGCGGTAAAAGATAATACAGCAGTAAAAGTATAATTCTTATACTGATAAGCCTTCAACCTTTAATTTCTTCAACCATGAACAGTGTTTAGAATAGCAAGTAATCGCTAAAATATTTTTATTTTCCACAATCAGTGCCTACATTTGAGAGGAAATGGAAGGAAGAAATGAGCAACATAATAGCAGGCATCATTATTTCACAGTAATTTTACATTTCCCATTAAATCTGATCTATACATGGGCTTTGTTTTTCTGCAGGAGAAAATGATGCGGAGACGCAGGATTACTTATTTAATGTGCCTAATAATGCAAAATGAAGCTAATGCTGTTTTCATGTGAACAGCAACACAGACAGTCCTGCAAGCCAACGAGCCATTTAATGCGTCATGTTCTTTGTATGATGCAGAGCAGGATAAGTGGTTTAGAAAATGCATGAATGAATGGGTGGATAGTATTCCCTCTTTTATTGTGTAAATTAAAAAAAACACTTCAATGTATGCAATGTTAGGGTTTACAAAAGCCCTCAGGACTTTTCTCCACAAGCATTGTGCCTCTTCAAGCCTAGATTTTGATGTTCAAATACATATTAATAATGTGTAATGGAGGCTTCACACCTTTAATAGGATCTATAAGCGCTAAAATGCATCACCTTTTTGGTGATCTATATGGTGTTAGTCGCTGCCATGAATGCCAAAATGGTTCCTCCCATCTCATCCTGAACCTATAAATCTGCACTGTTTCTCAAGAAATAGAATGGAAATGGCAGCGTGAAATTATCCATTTGTTGTGTGATTCCAGCGAAGCCGTCCGTGCCTAAATGCTGGGTGGAGGGAGGGGAGCTGGTCGGCGAGGCTGTGTCTCTGCACTGCAAGTCTGCAAGAGGCTCCACTCCCTTAACATACACGTGGAAGAGAGAGAGCGCGGGCCCCATGCCTGCTCCAGCCACACAGAGTAAGCGTGACCTCTGCTGACGTCATGATGCTACTACACATCAAAGAGAGAGAGAGAGAGAGAGAGAGAGAGAGAGAGAGAGAGAGAGAGAGAGAGTGTGTGTGTGTGTGTGTGCATGAGTGTGTTTTTTTCTGACTCACTTTCAGGAAAATATTTCAGATGTAAGACCAGTTAATTGGGGTCAAAAGCCATGTTCAAAATGAGGAAATTAGGATTTTTGTGTCAGTGGTTAAGGCTGGGGGTAGGTTAAAAGGTTAGGGTTAGGGTTAGGCAGTTAGTGGTTATGGGTAGGGTTAGGGTAAGCCTCCAGGAAACAAAAGTAAGTCTGTGTAACGTCCCCAAAAGTTATGTCAATGTGTGTCTGTGTGACTGTACAGTATGTGTGTATGGGTATGACTTAAGCTGCTTTTAGGGGACACATTTCAGACTCAGTTAATTGGGGACAGCTGATGTGAGTGGGGACAAAACCTGTGTCCCAAGTTGGATAAAGTTCCACTTTTGGATTAATGGTTAAGCATACGGTAAGGCAAGTATTGTTTATGGGTAAGGTTAGGGTACAGTAAGTGTCCAGGAAAATTCAATTCAAGAATATTTATAAAGCACGAAAATAAGAGAAGTTATCTTAGGGCACTTTTCATATACAACAAGTCTAGACCATAGTTTTTATAATATTATTTACATAGTCCCGATGCACTAGGGCAACAGTGGTGAGGAAAAACTTTCTTTTAACAGGCAGAAACTTAAAGCAGAATGAGACTATAAGGTGGGCGGCCACCTTGACCAGTTGGGTGGACAAATGAGGTTGGGGGTGGGGCAGAATGTAATAGTTGTAAGTCTATGTAATTTCCTGAAAATTAGCCTAAGCCAGCATAAGCGGTTATAGGTAGTGTTAGGTCTCCTGGAAAGTGTTCAGTTATGTTTATGTAGCACTATATCATAACAGAAGTTATCTTAGGGAACTTCTCATATAGAGCAACTCTAGACCATTTACATGGTCACGCACTCATTTACTGAAACCCAACAGTTCCCACTAAGAGCAAAGCACTAGGGCAACAGAGGTGAGGAAAAACGTCCTTTTAACAGGTAGAGACCTCGAGCAGAAATGAATGTAAGCATATGTAAAGTCCCAAAAAATCGACAAGATTAGGCTGAAGCAAGTAGCGGTTATGGGTAGGGTTAGAGTAAGTCTCCAGGAAATTAATTCAAGTCTATGTGATGTTCCTAAAAATTACATAATTAAATGTGTGGGTGTGTGTTTGGATGGGGGGTGGGGACAGGTGGTTCTTGTTTGGGGTGTTCTTCTTGTTGAATTCACATCATGAGCTTATCACAATGGGTTCTACTTTTCAAGATGAAGTCATCTCAGAATGTATCAGTGTTTTTTTTTTTGTTCAGATTTGATTAATTTATGTGAAAATGACAGAAATACAGGTAAAAAGTTTAGGAAGAAATAATGATGTGCAGCCCGACACTCTGCAGGTTAACACTTCACTTACTTGGAAGGACTCTGTTGCATAATCAGCAGATCATTTGCATTCTCTCCACATTTTCTTTCCACCGACTTTTAAACACCAAACGTTCCCTGAAAAATCCTCCACTGTTTACTGTAAACTGCATTGATCAGTGTCCTTTTGAAGTCGGAGACACAACAAATTTTGGCTGCACGCAGACAAAACGGGTAAAAGTCTCTATAAATAGCTCTTCTCCTTAAAAATCATCATATTTTTAAGGGATGATTTGCAAAACCCATACACTATGAGTCTATACGTGTGTGTGTCACTTTAACTAAACCTCCTCATATCTATCCACATTGTAGCCTCTTATACTGTTGCCTCAGCACATGTACAGTACATGTGTTAATCTGTGCTTGTGGGTGTGTGCGTGTGTGTTCTCTCAGACAGTGTGACGGGGGAGCTGAAAATCACCAACCACTCGCAGAGCTTTGCAGGAATCTACCTTTGTGAGGTGAACAATGCTGTTGGAGCCGAACACTGCAGGATCAACCTGAAAGCGAACAAACGTAAGGGATCGTGTCTCTCAACACAGAATGTTCCTGTCCTCATGCATCACACATGACGCAGGCATGCTCTCATAAAGACTTTTCATCCTCTCCTCTCTTTGTAGTTGTGCCACAATCTCCCCATTGCCCCACTTTTCTCTCTCTCTCACACACACACACACAGGGTTTTAATCACAGCGCTCTGGATTGAAACATCAGTCTTTTTATCCTAATGATGCTGTCTAATGATGACAGGAGGTCACAGTCCATGGCAAAAAAATGTCACTGAAAGACATAACCTTTTTGGCCCTCTGCTCTTCAGTCCTTCTGTTGAGTCACAAAGTCACATGAGTACTGCTGGCACGATCCCAACTGCCTCATATGTCAATAGTCCCTATTAGCCGTGTGTGTAAATGACACAAGAAAAAGGCAGCAACAGAAAACAAGTGGACTCATTAAAAGCATCTCTGAACAGCTCTCAACGAGGGCTGCCTCACAGGGAACGAATCCGGTGACTGTAAGTGCTGTGTGGAGTCGTCAGTGGAATAAATCATCTCTGGGTTTAGACTTCAACAAGCCCTCTCTCCATTCTGCAGATCCATAAAATGAGTTTGTCTTTGGGTGCCTCATGATCTGTGGAGCAGACCCCGATATTACATCTTCTGGAGTCCATAACTTCTAAGTCTTAGTGCTCCGATTTTTTGGCTTTAGGGAGGGAATCATTCTTTTCCATTTCAAGTGCAGGGTGCTGTATTAGAGCAGAGGTTTCAGGACCCTGCAACCCCAGGGTTTGCAAGATGTTAGACTTAGATCAAGGTTGCTGAAAAAAAAAATCCCTTTCCTACCTTTTGGGGCCTTTAAAAATGGTGAAATGAAACAATCTGAGTCTGAGGCTTATAAACATGCTGTTTGCGACCAGTGAAACCAAGTTTCTGCGTACTTTTTGTGGGTTCAGACATTCTCATATATCTTACGATAAAGAAAACCTATAAAGGTCATTGACTTATCCAAAAGATGCAAAGATGCAGTGTTGTGCAGACGTAAAGGAATAGTGACATTTTGAGAAATACGTTTTCTTGGCGAGAGATGAGAGGGTCGATACCCTGCCCAGCAGGGCAGCTGGGTGCTATTTTGGTGGCCTAAACATAACTGCTTTGTGAGACCCCTTTGAAAATGGCCTTCGCAAAATTTAGCCTTACTTTTGAGGATTATTTAGCTCCCTTTCCGACAAGCTAATATGACAGAGTTGACATATCATACTATTAGCTTCAAAACCAAAGCTGAATACTCATAAACTCTGACCTCTCAGGCAGCACTGCATTAAAAAGAATCCACATGGGATCCTGAACACTTTGGAAAAGTGTTGTCAGTAAACACAGTTTGTTGCTGCATCTACAAATGCAAGTTAAGACTCAACCATGCAAAGCGAAAGCCATGTATCAACATCCAGAAGTGCTGCAGACTTCTGTGGGGCCTCAGCTCATGTCAGATGGGCTGACACAAAGTGGAAAAGTGTGTTGTAGTCTGACGAGTCCACGTTTCATATTATTTTTGTAAATCGAGTATGTCATGACCCCTGGGCTAAAGAGGAGAAGGACCATCTACATCATTGGTTCCCAGTAAACTACTTAGCTGTCCACACATCTGTGATCTCTCAAGCTTTGTGATAATGAATCATTATGAGTGTGTATAAGGTTACTTTGTCGAGCTGTTCAAAGTAAAGGTTGAACAAAATGGAAACATTATAACTGAATGTTAAAGCTTGGAAATTATCACTTATGCTTTTTGCCGTATGTATGCATGTGCGTGGGCTCAGCTTTTCAAACGAAAAGGACAAAAGGTTGGGAACCACTGATCTAGATTATAAAGAGTGCTAACTTTAGAAGCCAGCATCTGTGATTGTATGGGGTCATGTTAGTGCCCATGGCATCGTGGCTAAGTGTCACATCGGTGAAGTCCAGACTAACGCTGAAAGGCACATGCAGGTTTTGGAGCAACATATGCTGCCATCCAAAATACAAAATACCCTCTAATACTGTAAGACTGTTGAGCGCTTGAAGTCGTATATCAAGCAAGAATGGGAAAGAATTTCACTTTCAAAACTTCAACAATTAGCCTCCTCAGATCCTTAACACTTACTAAATTTGAAAAGAAGAGGTGATGTATCACAGTGGTAAACATGCTCGTCGAAACTTTTCGGAACATGGTGCAGGCATCAAGTTGTATATTTACAAAAAACACTAACGTTAATCGGTTTTAACATTAAATATCTTGTCTTTTTTCAGTTGAATATAGGTCGAGAAGTTTTTGCAAATCATTGTATTCTGTTTTATTAAAGTTTTATACAACATCCCAGCCTTTATGGAATTGGGGTTTTACTTTGGAGCATGAATTCAACAAGTGGCCGGTTCTTACATATTGTACTTTTATTCAAAGGGGTATCATTCAACCACTACGCTAGAGAATAAGAATAACACAGTATATTGCATTCTACACACTTTGTTTTTGTTCTACCACAAAGCTTCTGAGAGAATAACTCCTTGTTATTCACACTGTTTTCACAGCACCAAACAGAGCTGCAGTGATAGTTGGCACCGTCGTGGGTTCCCTGCTCCTCATCTTCATCCTGCTGGTCTTCATCGGGCTTCTGTACTGGAAGATGAGCAGCAGACATCGCTACGAGAAGGAGTTTTCCAATGACATCAGGTACTGTACAGCACTGCAGCTCCCTCCAGCAAAGACAGCAGGGCACAGTTAAAGGTGTTGGCAGCTTGACGGTGAAATAACTGAGCTGCTCCAAGAAGAGGGAACAAATCCACATACAGTCTGGCAAGTTCCTGCTAGTGCTCATTTATCACCATGAAGTCCCATGAGAAAGAAACTTCTGGCTCTGTTAGCGTTGAGCAGTTTTGTCAGCTTGTGAGTATGAACGTTTGGATAAAACATTATTGTGTGCACTTGTTGAGATTTCTACAGCTGCATAAATTAGTAATAATAAGATGTTTTTAGCTCCACAATGCTAAACATAAAAAAAAAAAGAGCGAGCAGAGAACATCGACAACTGAAGCTGAAAAGACAGAGAGGCAATTATAAATGTGCAATACAAGATATAGAACAACACACATCAAAGCGGACAGATAAGAATAGAAACAAAATCCCAGACTTAAATTAAAACCAGGAAAGAAACATAAATATTGTGCAACAAAAACACACATGGAGAAAAATAAGTTTTATTTAAGACTCTCTGAGATAACAAAAGTCCACTCTTTTCAAGCAGTTTCTATTCTCCCAGATGTTATGATTTGATTTGATTTCTCAATGTTGCAAATGGAGTCACCCTCAATCTCTTATGAAGTCTCACATTCTGCAGAACAATGTGATGAAATCCTTTTGAAATCCAAGGTTTTATGTGAGTTTTAAGTGCGGGAAGAAAAAAAGAAAAAGATTTTCTTCAGGTATATTGATGCAAATATAACAGCCTGGCATTATAAATAACATCAACTCTGCCGCATGCTTCATCTGAAAGCCTGAGTGGGATTCATTAAAAGTTGCCACTTCTTTCTTCTTGTTGATCTTCTCCGTCTTTTGTTAGAGTAACATGAGAGGCTCTCTGGTGTCAACAAACACTCTTGGTTGTTCTTGTCTTTGACTTCAAGCATCAATATACAGTTTATTAACTCCTGGAGAAAAAAAAAACTTTCACAATTGGTGACAAAATCCGTCTACCGGCATCTCTAAAGCTCACGAATCAACGCGTTACATCTCTTTTGTTTAATCTGCAAACGCACAAAAAAACTAAGTAAACAACACTCTGCTGTTTTATGGGGCTTATATTGATATTAATTTATTTGAATAGTAGTATGTTCCCTCATTGCCTGAACTCTTGCATCTCCGCTATCTTTATATCAAAGACCACAATAGAGAAAAGTTACCCTTTGTAGTTGTCAGCTAATTAGTCCCTTTTCATTTGTCCATTTTGTAGTTGTGTGTGATTCAATATCCTTCTCATCATTACAGCAGAGAGACTAAATTAAACTAAACTAAAAACTGGCCCAAATTAACCAGGAAATAAAAGTCTATCAGAGAAAATGAATCAAAAACACGAGTGCTGCCAATTTGAGCTGGTGACTCCATTTGGAGCCGTGGTCTGCGCAGTGGTGCTCAGGCTTGGAGCCGCAGTGTCAAGGTCCCGCCTATGCATCCGGCCAACTCATTCACAAGCAGGACTCGGCTATCAATCATGATAAGGAATCCATCTTTTGGGTAAAATTTATCTGCTTTTGTGGCGTCCATCTTTATCTACTATCTCAACAACGATCACAGAGATTGGAATGAAATTTATACGGACTAGTCCTCACAAAACTGAGCAAACACTATTATGCTAACACACTGTAATTATCAAATGTTAGCATGCCAACATGCTACAGTAAGGTAGTAAACATTGCCTGCTAAGCACGGGTGCCGACTTGAGTTGAACATTGGGGAGGCAAAAAATATTGGCCTACTGTATATAGTTTTAAGGTGTGATGAAGTGAGGGGTAGGGATGAATGTTTTCCTGAAAATGACACATTTTGACCACATGACCACTTTAGTTCATTATCAGGTGGTGTTATTGAGCTGGAACAGATTTCACATTCTATTTGCGTTCAGAGGCTGCTGCGACTCACATCGTGTGCGCTTCAAAGTTCAACATAGTCAGCTTAATAAAGTTAATGATTGGTGAAAGTTAAAAAGTAAAACTCTAAAAAAAAGTTCTCACTCACTTTGCGTGAGGCTTTGGACTGAGGGACGCTTTTCGCCACAGCCTGCTGAAGGTAAATCCATCGGATGCTGCAGTTTTCTTACCCAGATGTGTTCTGGATAAACCATGAATCCAGTGTCCTTGAAACTTTGGGCTTTCACCTGGAATTTTGTCTAATATTTCGAATGTTGCAGCAAACCTCAGTCCTGCGGATTTTATCCCTCCAGCACAGCGCACAATTTCCATCTCCAAAGCTGGTGGCAGACATCGTGTTCTGTGTCTAATTCAGATGGTAGAGCCAAAAGTGACTGTATTAAGTGCATTAATGATCAGAGCTGTCTGAATTCATGGCACTTTGCGCTTTTTACTAATCAATTAAAGCGCTCAGCGTGCTTGGCTGCTAACACATTAGAGCAACAAAACACACACCAGCCTGCATGAAAATTAACTCTTAACAATAATATAGCAACATGCCATGAACTTTTTTTCCTTTCCTGTCAAATGCCAATTGAATTTAGCAGTCCATGGCTAATTTATAGCATCTAGCATGGTTGTAGACTCTTAGTTTTGTTCATTTAGATTTGAAAGAGGCTAACGTTTGGGCACAGCCTAGATCAACATTCCATCTGTGTGCAGCATGGTAGCTAAATACAGTTTCATAGTTTTTGTCTGACTTAAGGAACTAATTAGTTGACTGCTTCCTAAAGATCTGAGGGACCGGCTAGTTTCTGATTCTGAAGCTAACAGTCTATGAAAACACCAAGACTTCGAACTTGGCCTTCACGTTTTATAGCTCTGGAATAATTACTGGCATATAAATTAGCAATAATAGCAGGTAAATGACACAAGATAATAAAATGGAAAGAATAATATCATGTGGCAAATGATACTTTTTTTTTTTGTTGCCTCAAATCACTTTGGAAAAAGTTTTCACATGGTGGACATCTAATTTGGGGACATAACGCCACAATCCACAGGTGCGAGTATCCAATTTGCACATTTTCATTTGGAGCTGATATTATTCTAGTCGAGATCTCTCTCCTCCACACGAACAATGCAAGCTGTGTAACTAACTGAAAAGGGCAGCGTGGGACACTGCGTCTCAAACAGAAAATCAGGCTCTTTTTGGTCCTCTGCTGACGTAAATCCGCGAGCAGGATGCAGAATGCGGAGCTGCTCCGGGGCCGATGTTCCGCGGCTGACCTCCCATCCTGACATCTCTGAGAGGATTTCTCCTTCTGCAAATAAACAGTGCCCCCCCACCCCCCCTCCCAAAAAATGTGGAGTTATGGTTCATATGCAGTTGAAAACAGCCCACATGCTTTCAAAGTGGATGGTTGAAATGGGAGCAGTGTCAGTGTGGGAGGACAGCGTTGTGTACAAGAGACAGAGAAGCACTTCGAGCCACAATCCTGATCGGGGCTTCTCCATATCTGTGACATACAGGACTTCAACTGTGTGCTCTCACATGAATGTGACATTGTAGTGAAAAGCTCATAGAAGAGAAATGGCAAAGCAGCAATCATCTGAGCCTTGATAACAATGGTTCCTCTCACATCTGTCACTTACTGAAGGTAAAAAAGTAAATACTGCAGCTTGAGTGGGGGGAAAAAGTTCAGAGATGAGTCATGCGGAGTATCAAATCAGTTCAAGTACTGTATGCTCTTTATCTAAAAAAAAAAATACATTAATACAGTGAGAAAAATAAGACTCTGCATCAGGACCAAAACATCAGGGCTTTAAGTGCTAATTTGAATATGAAATATAAACACAAAACATGCAGATATATATATCCTAGTGTAAAAGGCAACCCACAGGCAGTGTTTTCTGAACCGTCTCTGGAGCGTGTTAACATCTGTCACATGTTACACCAAACAGATACACTTCTGTTTATGCAAATGTCCCCGTCCACACTGACTCCGACCACCAGCTGTGTTTTTGACTGGACAGATGGTTCTGAGCGCAGTCAGGCCATAACAGAGGTTGAAATCTGTGTGGCTTCCAGCATCTGGTGTGAAATTCAAATAAGTGGAGGGTACAGTATGTTAAACCTGCAAAAACATAGATTTTGTGCCACTTGGGGACAAGCTGTAAACACAAAAGTGTTGCTCTTAGAAATAAGGGTTCTAATTAGAAAATGGTTTGGCTCCACATGGATCTCTTAATAAGGGTTCTACCAAGAACCCTTAAAGAAGGATTATCTGTAAAATGTTACACCCAAAACCCCTCCTGAGAAGTCCTGCAGAAAACCCTTTTTTGGTGTAGTGGTTCCACCAGAACCCTCTCTGGAAGAACTATCCAGAACCTTTTCATCTGCCAAGGATGCTAAAAACCCACCCAGAGGGGTCTTTCGAGAACCCTTTTATCTTCCGAAAGTTTCATCTAGAACTCACCAAGTGTTCTACCAAGAACCCTTTTATACTTCAAGGGTCAAGAACCCTTTTTATTTTCCAAGGGTTTCATCTAGAACCCACTCAGGGAGTTCTCTGTGGGACCCCTTTATATTCCAAGGGTTTCATTGAGAACTATTTTATTCTAAAGATGATTTATTGAATCTCATATATTGTATATTATGGTCATTCATAATTTCAACAATCTATGTAATCTATAACCAACGATGGATAAGGAGGGGAGACTCTGAGGATAAGCAACAGAGCAGGGGACGTGTGTAGGTCCTGCAAGAATGGCTCAGAAGTGAGCAGAGGACAACAGGAAACAGAAAAGTGACAAAAATAGGACACAAGCCTGATTTCAGCAGACTGTCCTCAGCAGGTGAATTCATGTAATCACCAGCAATGGAGAAAAAGCAGACAGTGAAAAAAAAAAAAAAAAAAAAAAAGACAGCGAGTAGCATCAGACCAAGGTCCATTTACCAGCCCAGATGAGTCATAAGCTATCTGCAAACAACAAACTAATGCTGGGTCCAATGAGAGCAGTCAGAGTGTGGGCTCATAATAGTGGTGACAGTGGAAAAGATTGAAGACTATGACTAAATATGTTCGTCAACAACCTTTTATTTGACGAGTAAGACGAAACGGCACTGACATCAATAAATAGTAACTGTGAGTATATCAGCAAGGCAGTCATTGACTGAAAGAGACCAAAATGTTGTTTAAAAAATATGCAAAATGAAAAAGGGAGATGAAAAAGGTGTGGAAAACTGTAGAAAAATACAGCTGGTGGCAAAAACAAAAAACACCTCACTTATGGTTGAAACTATAAACAACATGTAACCATGTCCTGAACAGACGCACTCTGAAACTTTCTTCAAAGAAGGGTTCTTTAGCACCCAGTGTTGTGGGTCGAACCTCATCCCTTCAGGAAGAATCCAGACAAGCCGAGGCAAGTAGCCCACAATGGATTCATCAGAGCTTTTCCATTGAAGGCTGCTGCATCCAATGAGAACAGTGAGACTGAACCAAAACAGTAAATTATATGGAGTCACAGGTCAACCAATAATACATACATAGTTTTTAACCCGTTACATTACAGGAAAATCAAAAACCTGATGTGGCCTTGCCATTTCGCAACGTTTCTGAAATTTGCGGCACTCACTCCAATCTTCCGTCTTTCCGGTCCAGCTGTGTTTAATCAACTGAGGTAAATGTGTCATCGACTAGCAATTAATCATTCTAGGGTCAAGTAGTTGTTCAAAGTGGTCGTGCAGTGCTTGTGTTTGCTAATAATTGTTCAAGATTACAGGGACATGTTGTGTTTATTAAACCAGGGGGTGCAGTGTACATACAGTGCACCCCCATATTTATTATAAATATGCTCAAGCCATATTCTAGTTTATTTTTAGTTTATTTTTAAAAAAATCATCAGTTAAAAGTGGGCTGCAGGCCAGAGTTTGCATAGAGCTTCATAGAGAGACTGATTATAATTTGTGTATTTTGTAGGTTTGTCATTATGAGCTTTAATTGTCACTGTACACATAATCATTTGTTCCATTGCCAGCATATACATGCTAAAATATTAATTAAAAAGCAGCTTTAAAGAAGTAAAAAAAACACGAAAATACTCAATATATTGCAGCTTTAACAAAGTAATAAAATAAAAATATTCATTATATAGCAGCTTTAAGGAATTAATTAAACGTAAAAAATTCTCTGTAGCAGCTTTAAAAAAGTAATTAATATAAAAAATAAAGTAAAAACCACAGGGATAGTGGAAGGATTTTACAATTGTTCCAGCAGCAGTGAAGTAAAAGTTTCAAATGTAGTTCATTCTAAAGCATTTCAGTACTAACAAGCTGCTTATCAGGATGCAATGAATAAACAGGCTTGTAAAATACAATGAAATTCCATATGACACCACAGCCATTAAAAATTGGAGTTAATTTTCTTTGCATAATTGTTTTCTGCACAATCTTATGTAGAACAGATAAGACAAATAACTGGAAGAACAAAGCAACTGAAAATACCCTGAAAATTAGAAACCTAATTGGTGTTTAATTTAATTTACTGTATTCGGTTTCTACACGTTCTTGTTTACAGCACTCCTGCCTTGTTGCACATACACACACGCCCAAGAATCACAGCCCTCAAAGACGCGATGCTCGCTATTTCCCATTTCACTTTAACAAAAGCAAATTTATTCCCTTTACCAGCAAAAATCTGAGTCTTTGGCCTCCACAGGAGCGGAAAATGCCAAAGTCGATCAGTTGTGCGGGTGTTTTTCTTTGACAGAGGATCGGATCCCAGTTGGTACTGCAAAGTTACATAAATGCAGAATGCAAAGTAGCTTCTAAGCTTGAATGTTGGCAGCGGTGTTGACGAGGGAAGATTGTGTTGCATGCTTCTTGTCAGTGTTTGCTGGTTGAAACCAGCACCGGAGTGAGAGTTTTATCCTTTAGTAGAAGAGAAGAAATGAAAGAAGGGTCTCAGCGAGAGTAGGCGCGCATGGGAAGAGCTTCCGAATAGGCAGCAACAAAGAATTATGCTCATCACCTACAGGGCAACATTATTTTGCTGAGTAAATAGGCGAATGTACATCCACAGTGGGATGTAAGAACACAGAGAGAAACCAAAACAACCTGGTTTTCAGTTAGATCAGTAATAACAGCAGCTTCATGAGGACTGGTGTGAGGATTTAGGGGCATTTAGTGGCACACTTGCAGACTGCAAACACCTCACCTCACCTTAGCCTTCCGAGCGTGGAGGAGAGCATATGGTGGCTGTGAAGCCCATGAAAAATACAAGAGGCCCTCTAAAATCACTGTTTGGTTTGTCCATTCTTGGCCACTGTCGAAACATGATGGTGCAACATTGCAGTCTTCATGGAAGAGATGATTACATTCCATTTTATGCCATTCTCTGCTGATAGATCCACATAAATCTTACACACCGAACCTTTAACTGTTTTTAAAAAAAACTAATCAACATTTTTTATAATCAATTAATCTGTCAAGGAATGTATCAAAGCAAAAAATGCCAAATATACATGCAGGTTTTTGCGTCTAAAATGTGAGCATTTGCTGCTTTTCCCTCCGTTGTATCATTTAAAATGGAATATCTTTGAGCTGCATTTGAATTGTTTTTGGAGGCTTTCCCTCCACCTTTGAAATACATCTGCTATGTGTCATTTTACAGACTAAAGGTAGGCAGGTAGCTCTTTATTTATTCCCGTGGGGAAATTGCAGTCTCACAGCAGCGAAGCTATGAAGGGATAGGAAAAAGAAAGGATAGTAAATAAAGAAAAAAAAAACCCAAGACCATAAAATACAAAAAAGAATAAAAATATAATAAAAATACTAAAAATGCTGATACTGATGTGAGACGTGCATCAGTAAGCATTGTAAAGTAAAATTAATGTGTAAAGGGTAAAAAGTATAGAACATTGCCAACAGTGCAAAAGTGGGGAGACATCCAGCTGTGTCGTGATGTTAGAGGTGCTTTCACGCGTATTTACTGATCAGACCACAAAGACGGTTCATCTTCTGACAGCTTGGCAGCTAAGCTAAGTGATTAACCAACAGTACTTTCTGATAAATACAAGCTAGAATAAATACCAATGCGGGATGACGACTTGGTAATTTGATTTTAAAAGAATTTTTTTAAAACTCCCAGGGGTAGTTCTAATGTCACATTATTGGCGATGTTGTATCTTTCTGTGTCCATTTCATTTAGCTGTAGGCCAGATGTGAAACTGAAGGGGTTCAGACTTTGTCTTGTGTGGTGCAGTTACATTCATGATTTGTTATAGTCATACCAGCCTAAAAACCTCTTATTGGGAATCAAGATGAAGTTTCAGAGCGACAGAGACACAGAGCGTCTCCGTAACCATAGTAACTCACCGTCACTCCTTTGTGCGCATGGTGCGTTTGGGGAGGGAGAGACGCTGTGCTGAAAAGCCGCTGACTCTGAGCATTTTGCATGGGAATAAATTACAACAGATTTGTGTAAAGGCCATTTTTTGCTCTCCCCCGATGGTCTGAATAACTTGCTGCTCTGTCTGTCTGTGCACTGTCAGTGTCTTTCCACAGCGATGCTATTAGTCATGAATTTCTTTCTCACTGCGTGAGAAAATGGGCAAGTAAATATCAATGGGGCTATTTAATTGCAGCTCTGCTACTGATCCCAGATCATCGCCACATTACACTGCATCTTGCTGTTAGGATGTGTATGCAGAGTTGGACAGGCATTTTGTATGACCATAATACCAATTTATTACTATAACACCTGAAAGTGGGGGGACAAAAAGTCTTGTTTCCCGCCTGTTCTGCCACCAGTGATAAATAGCATTAACCTGACACGTCAGACGTGTCAGTTTGTTACACAGAACCATTTGGAAAGTCGTTCGTAAAAACTGTTTGGAAAAGGGTAGGCACTATCAAAAAACACTTGGCAGATGATTGGATGAACCATCTGTCTATCACTATAACTATATGAAAACTATATGAAGTAGCAGGAGAGTTGACCTGCAAGGCAGCTGGATTCCCAAGATCACATGAGAATCCTTCGGCCCCGTGTAACAAACCACCTGGTGTGTCAGGTTACTACCAGCAGAGCCAGTCGGTAAATCAAACTCTTGCTGAAGCCCGTTGGGAAAAGAGCAAAAACATCTTTTCCACTGAGAAAAGCCTTCAGTGTTGTTCTTTGCTCTTCTTTCAGTGAAGAAATACTCTCCAGCTCTGATATAACTAATGCTATCACAGTATTTACGCTAATCCCTTCAGGAGCTGCCATTGTTTGATCAAGACGAGTCGCTTCCATGGACGCCTCTCACTGTCATCACACCTAAAGCCATGCCTGTAGTTGCCTGTAGTTGCCTGTAGTTCCTGCTAGGATGCTGATTGGCTGCACCACTTTTGGTGCGGATACAAACAGATAAATTGAAGCCTGGAAAGATGGTGATCTTATGAATCAAAAGACAATATGCATCAAGAAAGAAAACGTGAAATGTGTAGAACAATCTTTCTGCAGTGGACCGCCACACAGCTGGCTGAGATTAGAGTCATTATCACTGGCAGCGACGTGCAGTAAGATGGCTGTCGGTATAAAAGAGCACCTCGGAAGGATGAGATGGCTACTAAAGGTGCTTCTCTGTGTGTATAGCCCAACTGATTAACATGGGTGGTGAATGGAAGCAGGCAGAGCCTCGGGGCGCTTCAAGGCACTTCAGTGTGTGGTGTGTTTTCTGCTGTTAGTCTTACAAAAAACCCTTGATGAATTCTTTCTTCAAAAAAGAGTTCCTCAGAAGAAAATGATTCTGGGCAGAACCTCAGCCCCTCAGGAAGAACCCTTTTGGAACTTTTATTTCTAAGATATTACACCTTATACAATTGAAATGGATAAGTTGTTTGCAAACAATTGCTTATTTATACATTTAGCAAATATTTTCAACCAGTCACACTGCAAGAAATTCAACACCCCATGTCAAAATAACTACCCATCACTACTAAACGGTGTAAATCTGTAAATAAGTAAAGTGATTCCGCAAGCTCCCTCTAGTGGTTCTTGGAGGAATGTCAGAAATATTTGTTTTAAGTGAAAACTAAATTACTTAAAAATACAATATTATGAAATACTACAAAATTTTGAATAAAAATGCTTTCAGAATAGGTGCACTCCTACAACAGAGCCTGACCAGTTTAATGAGTTTGTTTGCATCAATAGCCGTGATGCCACAAAAGTAATTGCCTTTCTGGGACAAATAAAGTTAAGTTGAGTTGTACTGATGTTTAGCTGGAGGTAGTTGATGTAAACCTTACTGGCATCTTTGTTGAAAGATGAACCGCCTTGGCTTAGTTAGTCTGTAATCCAGCCTACCATGGCATAGCCATTACTGCTACAACAAATACTTGATTATAAAAATTACTGTTGTTTTCAATGGTAAAAATTGGCAAGGATTGAGCCCATTTCAATGAAAATCTTCACTGAATCAGTGCTTACCTTGTGAGGCAGCTGGATATGCGAGATCCATCTTGCCAAGCTTCAAGTTATCAGTTTGTGTCTGCATCAAAAGTGTTATAGCCAATCAGAGTCCTTGGATGGTGCACTGGCACCTATGGGCGTGGTTTTACATGTGACAACAGCAGCATCCATGGAAGCGATAACCTGAAAAGTGCCTTTTATGCGCAAATTTTCTTTACTAATACAACAAGAATCATGTTAACTGCATACTCCAGACTGCAGCTTGTTGTTGCGTTTCCTCCTCAGCGCTCTCCTACTACTTCATTAAGGTGGTTGATCTGATTGGTTGAAGTTAGCCTGTGTTTTTTTGAGATTGCCTGCCCTGTTCCAAACAGTTTCTAGGGATGACTTCAACATCCTTGGTAGTAAAAATCCTTTAACTTTGTTGTTTTTCTCCCACTGTTCTGCTCTGCTATCAAACAGGGAGGACGCTCCACCTCCTGAGAGCCGCCCGGTCAGTCGCCGTACGAACCGGAGTGGCAGTCACCATCCGCATGTTACTTACAGTCCCGTGGGCGGGACCGAGGTGAGTTCTTTCAGTGACGGATTCACATGCACTCCCTCCAACAACAGCCATGGACACACGCCGCTCAAATACCTACCAGTCGAGTATGACAGCAAGTACGGATATGCAGTCTGATGATCAACGACAGAGCTGAACTGAGAAGCATTTAGCTCTAACTGTAATGTTTGGACACTGGAAACCGACTGAGTCTTGCACTGTCCAATTAACTGAATCCAAAGCTGTGCAATGTGATGATTGTTCATTTAATTTCTTAAAGATAATCTTTGTCACATAAGAAGCTTTCTTCTTTTATTACTAGATAATGTAGCATTATCACCCTTCATTTTTAATGCAGGTCGGTATGGAAACCCTGAGAGGCAAGACAGAAAAAAGAAGCTGATGAGTCTGATCTAAATCATTTTCTCTCTTGCATTTATGACTAAAGTCAGTTTTGCCAGGATCATTTCTCTAAGTTATGTTTTTTTATTGATCTGTTTAAAAAAGTATTGGCAGGTGAAAGAAATAGTTTTTGAAAGGAATATTTCAAAACATTGCTAGAAAAGGAACAACAATTTTCTAGCAATGTTTTCAGGGTAAAACATTCTGGAAACGTTATGGTATAATGTTCAGGGAAGCTGTAGATTTTACAGGTCCCCCGGTAACATCTTTTAACCATCTTCAAAATGTGTGGGTTTTTTTTAACAATGACAAGGATAGCACAGAACATATCAGAACATTAAACAAGAGAGGAGAAAGATGACCCAAGCTCTACTGGTTACCAAGCATGCTCAACTGTTATTGGAGCACAGAGAGAGTACTTAGGAATGGTAAATTTAAATCAGACTAAATTGGATTATCAGAATGTTTTTCCTCATTTGCCTCTCAAGGTTAGGATTAGGCCTTCTGTAGCTGAGTATCAATGCCTGTAAAGAATATTCAAACTGTATAAATGAAAAAAAAGAAAATCCTTGATGACATTTTTTGTAGGTTTTGTTGTCATTTTTATGAACACACTGAAATAAACTGTCTGGGATGTTTTAAGTGGATGTTTGGGTGTTTTTATCATTTGCAACAGAACCCGGAAAACCCAAAATACAACTCAAACTTCAAAATGATTCAGTCTCGAATTTAAACCAAAAGAGAAATATTTATTTCATGATAGACCTCATTTGGAAATACTCAACCATTCAAAAAATGTACACTTATTTTTTTGAGGATGTATTGACAGGAGTTGAAATATCGATAGCCACATGCAATGGGTTTTTGTCCACTACATAAACAGCGACTAGATCCCCACCCCACCCAGCTCATTTTAGACAACATGGAGGCCTCCTGTGCGTCTCCCTCACACAGTGCTAGGACTTTTGTGTTTTTCGAGGCGGTCAGCCATTTGCAATAACACACATCATAGACAGTCAAAAGTTTAGAAACTAAACATTATCAGCATCTTCTGCTCAGGAAGTCTTTGTGAACCAGCCAGAGTTGATGTGCTCAGTGTTTACATTTTTGCTTCTCAGTGGGGTGCGTGGACGCTTTGAGAATGACTCATTTTATAAAACAGGTGATTTCCATATTTTTTTCATTTTCAGTTAAGTATTTGTTATATTTTCCCTTGTGTGTACTGTGAAATTTCCAGACATTCAATTCACTGTAAGCTCCAAGCCATATATCAATACTGAAATATGTGGGTGGAAGATATAAAGGTGAAAGCAGAGGCCACATAAACAGTGTCAGAGTCAATATAGTGTAGAACAAACTAAATGCAAACAAAATTTGAACTAACCTTTTAAAGAAACCTGAGCTGACATCTGAATATCAATACAGCTAGAATTACAAAGTCGTCTGGTCCATCTATACTCTCAGTAGAAAACTTAGGAAATCTGTATGTCAACACGCTGCAGCTGAAATGGGTGTAACAAAGCAAAATCACATGAGTGGGAGTGCTGTTGTACTGAATATCAGCACGGCTGTGCTGATATTCATTATAACGTTATAACCTCAAGTGTGATATTGCTTTTATACCACAGTTTTGAACAGTTTTTTGTTAAAACTGCTATTCTTTTATCCTGCTCTGTGTACTTTGTCTGGTTAAAAAATGTGAGACTGTGATCCCACAATAATAAAACCCTGAATCATTACTGTACAATACGCCTCCTTTTCATCCTGTCTCTTCTTGTTAGCCATTGTAATTATAAAGCTACTGCAAGGATGACCTACATAAGAAAACAAAACCATCAGTGCGAAGATTATATGGTGACTATATAGTTACACTTTATTTGATAGGGTCAGATTCTCCTTGAATTCAAATGAAATGAGCCTGTGTTTACGGTTTCGCAGGCAAAGTTGCAGTAGTACACTAGCCATTTGAAATGATGCAGGATTTTTATTTACATAATTTAATTTTAATATTTTATAAAACACACTTTTGTCCACAGGGGCTTCCAAAATCAACAAAATCTGATAGTTCATTGAAGTGGTTTTAATGTAACGGTTATTAGAACATCTGTAGAGTGTAGTATAGTCTATATGAGCACTCATGGGATACCTTTTGTCCAGTCAAATTACTTGGTTGGAACTAACGGTTGCATAAAAGTATTCTGGCACTGGGAAATTAATGGAAGTAAAAGGAAACACTGAGCACTGCACCTCTGGAAAAAAAAATCACAAAATGATTAAGGGCTCCTTCTGTGGGTTCATGTTAATGAGCACACAAAGTTTTTCCTTCAGATTAAAAAAAAAAAATCTCCTGACACTATTTAATTTTCACCAGTCTGCACAGCACCAAAATGGATTTCACACATGAGGAATGATTAACAGTAAGGAAGAAAAAACAAAAATCCCGTCACCTGATGATCTGTAAAAAATAAGGCAAGGTACAGAAATCATAACAATCGATCCATGCAGACATTAAAACATGGCTGAATTTGGCTTCAAATAATAATGATAAAAAAAATTGGTCCAGTTCTTGAAACTTAAAAAAAAATCTTGATTCTGTGCAAAAAAAAAAATCAAACAATAAACACCGAGATTTAAAAGTGAAGTGGTAGTTGAGTGGAATGTCTTGATGTTTCCCTTTCGCATCCAGCTGATTGCACCCATAGACTCGTGACGTGATCTGTGTATGTGATTGGTTATAAAAACCCTCCGACTGTCTCTGCGAGTCCATCCAGTCACCAGTTAGGATAGGTTAAATGCTTCACCATCTTGTTTGCGAGGGCTCGCAAAAGGCGAGCAGTCCCCAGTATGTTGTATAAGTGCCTCTCCCCTCTCCTTTTAGTCCTCTGCGCGTGGACGGACTGTCTTTATCAGGGGATGGCAATGTTCTTTACTGGCTGATGTTGAGGTTCAGTAAGCGACCATTCTTCAAAGGCACCGTACTGTACATTGGTCTGTGTGTGTGTGTGTTTGTGTGGGCCGCACATGGGCACATGCATACATGGAGAAGTAAAACCAGTCAACAAAGTCGATTCCCTCCACTGGTGTCAGCCCACAAGGCATCACCATGACAACTAAGGCAAAAATCTCTCGACATGAAAACAGAGCATCTGTCTTTTTTTCTTCTTATTTTAGTTTTTCTCATCTGATTCCTCGCTGTTACTAAAATCCCCACAATAATCATTAGTAATGATAATAATCTCTATTCAATAAATTATCTATACTGTACAATTATTTCACCTCGCATAGGGGAGCCTTTTTCAAAGTAAAGCTATCCAGTCAGTTTCTGCTGTTCAATAAAGCCCCTGCTGAGCACACGCAGGGGCTGACAGTCAGCAAGCCAGTTTTTTTTTTCTTCTTCTTTCTTTCCTGTACAGAAATTAAACAGGACATCCTCCAAAAAAACAGAACAAATCCAAACAAAAGCAAAGCTGATGCATAATTGAAGATAGAGAAATGGGGTAGAAACACTCGCTGAAAAAAAATGAGCATCCAGCAAAAACAACAACAAAAAAGTCTTTTTTTTTTCTTGTGTTATTTTCCTGGAGAGTAATTTTCTCTGAGAACAGTAGATTGAAGATGGTTCCTGATTCAAAGGGAGCCAGGTACGCTAACAGCCATCCATGCCTTACTGCACTCCTTCTTCATCCACGTAGGTTGAGGGAAACCATCCAATCTGAAACATAAAGGAGTAATTATCAGAGATAGAAACTCCTTTATAGTAGCAAACATAAACAAGGAATGTTAATTGAGTTCATTCAGACCCAATCCCACCCTGCCTTTATTCCATCCATTTAAGCTATCTAGTAAGATTTAATTGAATTCTACTTATGTGCAGCATGAATGCATTAGACTGAGGCCACTCTGAATACTTTGCATCTAATTGGCTGGATGATGTGCATTATTTTCAGATAATTGCACAGCTCGGATGTATAGATGCAGCCTCAGCCCTGCACTTGAAGGCTACTTCAGATACTACTTCAGCTGTTGCTAGGCAACTACTTCTCCTCCTTGTTGGAACAGTAAGTGAGTTGTGAACTAACAGAAAGTACATTATGAATTTTTATATTTGTATATATTAATATATTTTTATCACTGGCAAGAAGTCACACTCTGATCCATGCAGTTATGATAAATAATGTACTCCTTGAAGGATGCATGTTGTTTCAATAACTGCTTGGCTAAAATTCATTATTTCTGCCTTCTACAGTGTAAGTCAAATATTGCTCTCTCCAAAGCAACCAGACTCCTTTGGCAAAAACTGTAATTTTACCTCAGAGAACACAGGAGTTGCCGGTGTACCGCTGCCTCGATTGGCTGGTTTGTTTGTGTTTTTGTGTGATTTCTGTGTTTAAAAGGGTTCATTTGGATTCACCAAAGTCACACAATAATACAAACAAACAAAGATCAGCGCAGCAGTAGACAAGGATCTCCCGTGGTCTTGTTCCCTTTTTATTCAACTAAGATGTCAGCATATTTCCTCTTTGTGAATCGATGTTATTTCTGAGTCACTAAGTACAATCAGTGTAATTGTATGCACCCAAATGCTGGGGCTGATACAATAACCACGATTTCAAAATGCAACGTTACTGACAAGCCAACAGTAGGGGATAGAAAGCAACTTCAACAACTGCAATGATCATGTTTTTTTTTCTTTTTGTCCTTCTTGTTTTACACTTCAGTGCCTGTTAAATTAATAAATCAATGCTTCGAAGGGCCAGTAATGGTTCAAGCTCAAGGATGCATCAATACCTTTTTTTTTTTGACATTTTTGGCAAAAGAGAAGCTTTGTTGTTGTGCAGAAGCTGGCTGGTTCTGCTTGGTGAGCCTTTCATCCATGCAAGTGTGTGTCTGTGTTGCTGTTGTATGTAAATTTACTTAATAGACATGCCGTGTAGGTAACTATGGAGTTTAGTGTGAAAAAGAAATGGTCAAACTGCAGGACTTCATGTGCAACACTGTGTAAGTCTGACTAGCACCCAGCAGCTAGTTTTCTCAGACCATAAACTTACCCACTGGGCAGTGAGGTGAGATCCACAAATAACATTACACTTAGCAATATTGCACCAAATTGCTTCAGTTATCATAAATTAAGCAATTTCCAAAACAAACAAAATAATAGCACTAATATTGCATAGCATGCTGTTGAGCCAAACTAAATCCGTCACCACGATAGCCCTACGAGATGGATCTGACATTTCATAAGACTTGGTTTCCCAGCGACAAAGATGACACTGTCATTTAAAAACTTATTCCTCAAAGAAGTTAAAGCAAGATGCTTTAATAAAATCAAAATTAGTCAGCTAAAGTAGCATGCTCCAATACCAGACTGTACAACAGACCAGAATCCAGTTTAGCTATGCAACAGTACAATAGTTAAGTGGACCCACTCACTCTAACACCACTGCAACACATTAACACTTTCAAATTTATAACCTAATGGGGAACATCCTTAGAATAAAAAGCTGACATCACATCCAGTTTTACTGCCAGCCTATTAAACTGGCACATTTCCCAGCAGGCAGGCTTTTACTTTTCTCTTTCAACCACCTGCTTCAAAAGTGCTTTTAATATCGATGGTCTAATTGTTGAATTCTGTAACTCTGGTGTC
>JAJHUR010138439.1:1216-20585 GCA_027495735.1 Lutjanus campechanus
TGAGCGCCAAAATAAGGCGCAAATACTGTACTGTACTGTACTGTAGTGTCATACTGTAGTCAAAGACGGTATAGAGTACCTTTGTAGTAGTTTTGACAACAAAAAGTATAAGAACGAGCAGAGCGTAAATGTTAAAATGCCTAAACTTTGTGCAGCAATAGGCTGCAATAACTAACGAGGACGGATCCTGGGGGCAGAGTAAGGGTGACCACGCCCATTTAGGAGACAGGAAGTGTATGCCATTTTTTGGTTGGAACAGCCTCTCGTGGGGTATCTTGTGTATATAGAGTATCTTTGGTTGACATGCAGTTTAATATCTGAACGTCTGGCTCGGAGTTTTTAGTGTGTCTGTAGATGTGCAGGTGTTATTGTTGTCATTGGACAGAGAGTTTTATCTAACCCTCCTGTGGACGTCAGAATTAGACGTCATGAAAAAACGTTAATTCAGCCTCCACAGGAAACGTCTTTTCAAAGTACGACAAGACGTTTAAAAGACATCTTTTGGCAGTTTCTTTGCTCGGTGCGAGGGTTGGCTGTTGTGATTGATTGTAAATCACAGTGATCCTAGTTTGATCATTGACTGACAATGAAGACTTCATTATTTTCTAACCTAAAAATACATTTTAAAAAATACTCAGCGGGGATTCCTTCCTCTCAAATCGGGCGTCTATGGTCTGATGTGCTTCTACTGTGGGCGTTCTTGGCATGAAAAAGTTTGGGAACCCCTGTTACAAAACTAATAAGAAGAACAGATTTTAATTGTCAGGTTCTCGCTGGCTGGCAGGTCATCAACAGTGAAATTATTATTAAATTTGTTTATAATGGCTAATGAGTTTCACACCAGTGGGTCGTAAACCAGGAGGGGCACATGCTGAGGCAAAATGTGGAGAAAAGATGGAATAATAACTTTTTTTCACAGAAGACATTTTTAAAGCACAGGTGTGACTAATAACAGTGTTAATGGCTGCGTTGTGACGCAGTAATTGCAGGAGCAGAGGCAGCGATAACGTTATTCTCTGCACCTGTGGGCTTCCTGCTCTGATTGGTCAGAGCGTCTGCTGTGAATCTGCATCAAGGAGATAAAGTTTAACTTTAATTTGATTTTCTTAACAGACACTTGAAGGCTGAAAAGAAACCTGGGCAGCAGGGTCGCAGGTTTCTCTCTCTGTGATGAGCCAACAGCTGCTAATTTAATTAAAAATCCTAGTAAGTGATGAATACAGTCAATATTACACGTCTCCAGTTGTTAATAAGTTGTTAATTTATCCTTAATTAATGGATTTTGGTCCAGAAACTCTGCAGCAGAGTTAAAACAATTAATGGATTATTTGATTAGTGGATAGAAAATGTATCTATAACAACAGTGACATTGGCCCCTCCCTCCCAAATTAGCTGTTTTTCCCTCTTTTAAGTTAAATTGAACATCTGGGTTTTGGACAGTTGGTGAGACAGAAGAAGACATCTGAAACATCACCTGGGACTCTGATCAGCATTTTATGGACTAAACCAGGAGTCTGCAACCTCTTTGACAGAAAACTGGATGGAAATAAATAATGTTTTTATTTTTTAAATTTTCATTATCTTTGTTGTTGGCCTGAAATGACTCTTAAATTGTAAAAAGTTGAGAAAACTTCATTTCAGGGTAACTGCCTTCACTAGAAAACCAAACAAAGTTTTGCTGACCTATAATCTTTTGTTGAGATAATTTACTTTTCTGTAGATAAACTTGAACTTGGAGAAACCCCCAAAATTTGTATTTCAAAAATTGTCATTTGTCATTATTTGGGTGCTTGAAAATTAAACGGTTGCAATTGAAAGTTTTAAATTATTAACCATTATCTACTTTCACTTCAGCGAGGTTAGTCACTGTTTTTGAAAAACAGTTTTTGGGAGTTTTCTAAAACTCAAAGATTCAAGTTAACCCTCAGAAGAAAAGTAAATTATCTCAACAAAACATTATCAGTTGGTCAAACTTGTGCAAAACTTAATTTGACTCAAAAAAATAAAAATAAAAAAATCTATTAAAATAAGTTGCTTTGAAATTTTGAATTTTCTTAACTTTTTTCCTTTTTACAGTCTATACTAAAATCTTTTAATATTTTGTCCACTACAGTATGTGTCATAGCCTTTGTCTTCGATTCGGTGCCTTTATCTCTAAATTTGATCTTTATCTAAGTTTCTAGCCTCGTGCTATGGACGCCAGATCCAAAAAAAGAAACATCTCTGAGAATTTAATAGTTGTGGCTCCAGACAGACTCTTCTTTCTGTTTTGAGGCCAAAAATGTCTCTTTTTAGAGATACAGGTTGCAGACCAATGGACTAAACTGTCTAAAAATGATCAGCAGATTCATTGATATTGAAAATTATTGCTAATTGCAGCCGTACTGTGCAGCACTTTTCCACGAGTCAAACGGTCAGTCGGTCCGTTGGAGTCATCTTCCTGATTTGATGAGCTGGTGATAAATCCGGTGTCCTGCCGGAGGAGGATGAACACCAGCCAAAAGGATTTTTCACAACCTGGCAACCTAAAAGGTGTTCTAATTAATGGCTAATAACTGACACATATAGCACTATGTGCTACATTGAAAATGTCTCCTTTATGACGCAGTCCACGGTGACTCAGACTGTGTCCTCAGTGACACAGAGCTGGTCTGTCAGATTCTTCTGTACCTGATC
Organism: Lutjanus campechanus; assembly: GCA_027495735.1. Lineage (NCBI taxonomy): Eukaryota > Metazoa > Chordata > Actinopteri > Lutjaniformes > Lutjanidae > Lutjanus > Lutjanus campechanus. Next base: position 3,893 of record JAJHUR010138439.1, read on the forward strand.
AGGAGCCAATTTGAGCACTTTTCTTTCTTTAATATAGAAAAGAATTTTAAAGGAGGATATGACAGTGTTGAAAGTCCTCTGGGAGACAGAAATTGCAGGTTTTTGGACAGATGTGGATGTTTGTTTGACCTGATCAACCATTAATAAAGCCATTCATTAAAACTTATGAAGCCCTTATAAACGGTGCCTTATTAAAAATTCCCAATGACACAAAGACGCACTTTGGACAGTTTGGTGTTCAGATTTGCATCTTTTTTTGTTTCTAAGCTTCTTTCTGCTTCACCACCGTGTGGCAGCGGTGCATCTTTGAGAAATATTTGGTTCTAGAGGCTCAGTGATACGCTGCCATCAAATGGAGGTCGCAGTTACGAGTTTGAATGTCGTGCACACACATCTTGTGACCTTTGAGCTTCCAGTTTAAGAAGTTGTGAATACGACAGGAGGGGGGAGTTCCTATCGACTCCTCTCGTGAATATGGTAAACGCGACCCCATTTGAAAGCAGCAATACTCGCAGGATTATTTGGAAACTAGCTGACTAGCTAACGCAAGCTAGCTAGTATCGCACTAACACTTGTCAGTCAAAATGGCTCTTTCCATAGATCTCTGTACTGCGGTATTTTGTTGCCAGGAATGTTCATCATTTCATTTAACAAAGAGTTGTTCAGGGGCAAAAAAGATTTCTGAGCTAGCAAACATGCTAAGGGCCTGATTATACTAGAAAAGAACTGACTCAAACAAAGTGTTTTCTGACCAGGTCTGAAAGCAAAAGTGTTTAAAGGTGAAGAATGAAGGCAGGGGGTCAAGTTGACGTGAAAGATGTCATTACGTCACAATCTTCACTGTAGATCCTTAACTCGGAGCCATGTGTGCACGCACACAGTCTGAACTGTGGTGCGACAGTGTGCGTGCACACGTGAACGGCATGTCGGGGCTTTTGGAGACGTGGATTGCACCGGTTGTTTTCTGTTTAAAAACTGGTCACCATTCACTTCAATTGTTTGGGAGATTCTGCAACGTTGTTTTCCTGTGAAACTCCAGCAGAGTTTTGTGAGATAAAAAAACTAAACCTGACCTTCAGTAGGCATGAGGATGAGTAGATAATGACTGAATTTTCATTTTGGGTGAAGTGTCGCTTTAAAGTGGCTTCACATTGGTCGACTGTGCAAGTTTGCACGTCAGAATTTTGAACTCAGTGTTAAAAAAAATTGCACAGATTTACTTCACCCAGAAAATCCTTCAGTATTAGTTGAGATTTTGACACTTTACACCCCCCAAAATAGGAACACACACACACACAGCTTCCTGCATCTGTTCATCCCATCATTATTTCATCAGTTTTTGTTTTTTGTACACCTCCCCTCCCCTCCCTCTCTGACTCACTCACACCATGTGAGGCTTCACGTCACGTCTCTCCACTCATTCATAAAAATGTTCTGTGTGACTGTTTCTGTATTTAACTGTGTTCTTATTAACGTACAGTATGTTGGATCGCATCTCACGTTGTTCCCACATTTAGACTCGACTGTCCAGGTGTGTTTTGCAGTGACTCAGTGTTGTTTTTTGTTTTTTTGTAGCGTGTGTGCGTGTTGGGAACATAAATTAATTTCAGGCACAGTAGAGCTCAGCACCTGTTCTCATCAGAGGTCTCGACTTGTTGAGTCAGTCCGCTTTGTGTCAGACTGGTCACTGAAAAGCAATTTTCGCAGTGATATTCAGAGGTTTGGATTCGTCTGGTTCACACAGTAACACTTTGTGGAGCGAGTGAGAACACTGTGGACTCGTTGGTTTCACAAAGTAAATTTGATTTCTCGTTGGTTCCTTTCTCATGGAGCTGTCTCTTCAGGCTTGTGTTAGATTGTCTTGAGTTTCCAGGCTTTAACGTCACTTTAACTGATTATTTGGTGCTGGTGATGAACTTTATTTGGCTGTAAATAATATTTAATAATATTTTTAGTGCATAAATTAACGTTTGTGAATTTAAGTTGAATTAACGTTTGTGAATTTAAGTTGAATGATATAAATCTTTCAAAAATTGCAGGATTTCTTCCAGAATTATTTCTTCATTTGGCTCCTGTGACCCACCTTTGGGTCATGACCCAGTCTCTGGGAATGACTCCTCTAAAGGGTTTAAATATATCCTGTTTTATATAAACAGCTTTAACTCTGTATGGATGTGTGTGACTGCTGTTGTCGCTGAATCTTCTGGTTCAGGTTGAAATAAACGGCAAACGGAAAACTAAAGCAGGGTTTTGTTTTCAGGGTTAATAAATTACAGGGGCCTCAAAAATCAACAAAGAAAAGGTTGGAGTTAGTAGTTAGTTTCCTCTTTGTCTGTTTTTTGTTCTGATTGTGAGTCTGCATGATTCTCTCTGGTGTTCCTGTGTGTGACTCTGTTTGCTCGATCTGGTCTGTGCAGACTGATGCAGCATCTGTCAAAAACAGACTCGGGAGTGTTTTCTGTGCAGAGTGAAGAGCTGCTGCACTGCTGGTGGAATTACAAGCTTTGTGTAGAATGGCAGTTATCATTGCACTTTGACCAGTTATGTTGTATGATTTGAATCAAACGAGACGTAGATCAGGGAGTCGTCTGCATAGAAACGGACACTGATGCCTCACTTATGAAATATTTTACCTTATGGTCACATATAAATTGAGAGGGGAGGATGCCGTAGTCCCGGTTCCACTCTGAACGGTGATATCGTACAGAAAACACACTTAATGTTCTGTTGACATACAGAACCTCTGTGTGTTTGATGCAACTGTCTTACTCCTGTGGACAGCTGACCAAATGCACACAATGTGATGAATATGAAGTCAGCTTGGGCTGTTTCAGTAAATATGAATATGGTTATTAGGTCTGTTTTAGAATTACAAGCATCGTGCAGAACAGCAGTGATCAGCTTCAGCAGACGTCTGAGAGCAGATTTTAAATGTCAACATCACAGTCGATCACGTTCATTCAATTGTGGGAAGCCAAAATCATGATCAATATTAATATTTGATTAGTTGTGCCGCCCTACAGGACGGAGCACAGTCCTGTGACTTGCGTACTATCATAGCTGATCCAGTACTTTAGGCAGTTTCAGAGGTTTGGCTTTTTTTTTATTGATAAATGTCTTAAATGTTCGATCAATTAATCATCAAGCTTGTTTTCGCTTCAATTTCAGCAGATCTAATCGATTACTCACCTTATGATTTCAGCACTAGAATTTGCAATCTTGCGATCTCTGCAGCTGCGATCTGTGACGTCAACAAAGCATCTGATTTTTAATTTGAAATAAAATGGAAATGGAATGTAAAATATAAAGAGAGAAAAGATGACTTTTCACAGTGTTTCCCTCTGGATCACCCTGAGTTGCCCTGCACTTTCAAAACTCCACAATTTCACTCATGTTTAGAACTCAAATAAAGGCAGACAGATGCCATAAATCCATCAAAAATTGGAATTTGTGATACTGAGAACTGCAGAAAAACCTCAGGACTCGGGCAGAAATAGCTGTCGGGTTTGGTTTAGACCTGTTTTCTGAGTCAGTGCTGGGATTTCATGAAACCATATCATTTCAGCTGCTGCGTCTCTCATCTGTGACATCCAACCTGAGCCACCGAGGAATGGCATTTGCTGTTGGCTAATTTCCGTAAATGTCAGGTGTAAGCATATAGGTGGGAGGACCAGCTCGTTTACCTCGAGATGTTTAATTAATGCTTAACGGTTCTGCAGCCTGCACCTGCTGCCTCCTTCCAGTGTTAAAGTATGTGTGTCGTGCATCAGTTTTGTCTCCTGCCTTTTGAAAAAAAGAGTTTCCAGGAATATTAATTTGGATCGCTGTCCACTTCCTCCCCCAGCGTCTTTGTGTTTACCGGACGCTGCAGGAGCTGATTCATGCTCAGCTGAGCTGCTCCGCTCTCTGATGTGGAAACGGTCTTGTGTACCGATGGTTATCTGAATGGGGTCAGGGGTCGGGGGAGTAACTCCTCAGCTGTTTCTGTTCCTCACTTCCCATTTATTACACTTCAGACTGAGTGTGTGTTCCGGGAAGGCACTGACCTGGACACTGAGACTGAACGAATCCACTGCAAATGTTCAACCTGATGAACTTCTTTTTGCAGCTGAAGTTTTCTGTCTTATCTCTGCGGTGATCTCTTTCCTTCCTCTCTGCATCTGAAACAAATCAGTTCAGTCAACCAGCAGGAGACATTAAGTCTAGACCACTAACTTGATAAAAACCCTGGAACTTCCTGAAATATATATTATAGGAGAACAGAAAGCCAAAGCAAATAATATAGGGTGTAAAGATGCTAAAATAAACTAATAAATAGTGTCTGAAAGATTTCATTCAGAGTCTTATGATTATCTGATCTGTGGTTGACTGGTTTAGGCTCTTACTGACTGAATATCAACAATTGGTTTTACTTAAGCCAATATTAAGGCGACTTTAACTAACTTACAGTCAGAACTAAGATCATCTCTAAAACGTGCAGCCTGCTGTGCATTTGTTTCTGCTGGAGCTGCCTGCTGAGTGAATTTAAAATCCTTCATTTCAAACCAGTTTGCGTCTCTTTTCCATGCAAAAGAGTAGTTCATGTCATAAATGTGATTTGTATTGTGATATTAAAGATAAGATAATAATGTTAACTTGAACATGATGCTGTGATGTTGCCACACTGAGCACAGAAACTTTTAAAAGGGAGCCTTTGTTTGAATTGAGGAGATGTTAAATAGATTTTTTAATGTATAAAACATTCACTCTTATTATCTTATTATGATTATTCACATAAATTGGACTGTACATGCCAATTATGTAAAAGCTCACTCAGAATTTAAACATTTTTAATAATCATCTTGAGCCTCTAATCACATTTTAATGTCAATAATACTTTACAAATGCTAAAGTGAGTGAGGTTGTCAAGATACCAAAATTTTAAACGTTGATACAGTTGATGCTTGATACCTCTTTTGAAAAAGAAATACAAATGTCCCAGATGCACAAAATAGAATATTTTTTTATTTTAAAAAAATAAACAACCTGCACACAGTGCTGGTTCGGGATGTGTGTGATTAGTCGACTACATGATTAAATGTTGCCACCCTCGCTAGTCGGCACCAGAAATACTAGTCGGTTAAACTATTTATCAATATTTTATTCATGCACAATGCAAGTTGGCAGTTGCCTCTATGATGTTATGCAGCTTCCTGCCACTAGTCGGGGCTGCAGCCCCCTCTCACTATACACTGTAAGCACGTATGCTCCGATGGCCCAGACAGCACTGGATGTTTTTATCAGCAAAGTCGGACAGATGACAGCTCGTAAAACCAGCGCAGTCAGAGTTTTAATCTAGAAAATGGAAATAATGTTGAATGTAGGCTGTGTCAGAATAAACTGGTGACCACATTCAGCACAGACACGGACATTAACCTGCAAGGAGAGCAGCTGCTGCTGCTGCTAGCACTGCTAACGTTAGCCACACTGTGTAGCAGGCTGGCAGGTCGTTTACCTGCAGACACTGTGATCCTCTTCAGTCTGAAAAGGTGAAGGATTTAGTGAGATGTTTGTGATTGCACAGCACATTTTTATAACTTTGGTGCTTTCGATGCTCCAGAATAAAAGTATTTATAAACTATGTGGAATTGAAAAGTATTAAAGTATTGATACTTTTGACAATCTTAAAAGAGATAAAAAAAAATTCTCAAAGAAAAATCAATATGTCACTACTACCACCAGTACTACTAAGGATGCTATTATTAAGGTCATGAAAATATTTTAACAGTCGAAAAATACAGAGTAAAAAGACAGAATAGACTACAGACATACAGAATATGAAATATTTTACTTTATATACATTAGACACATCTGCAAAGTTGAAGGTGTTTGTTTTGATTAAAAATGTAATTCAGGTCTCGGGGCTGAAGTCGAATGTTCTCTGTTTTCAGGCCAAAAAAAGAGAGAAAATGAATTATTACTAAACCAGCAGCCTTTATTTTTTGGAGATAAAACTCAGAAAATACAACTGAAGAGGTCAATGAATTATTACAGTTATGTAAAAATGATGTATAAAAAGAAGAATAAAGATTCTTTGTGGCGAGTCCAGAATATCTTCAGGGGATGCGGTCGCACTGGGAGGATTTCAGTTCATGACCTCAGTACTTTTAAAATTCTGGCTGCGGTTCTGCCTCTCCTTGGTGATTAAAGCGTAATTTAAGCTGTTCAGTTATGGGCAGGAAAATTCAAAAGGAAGGGCTGGAAAGACTGTGGCTTTAGTTGAATATTTTAAGAAGTCAACTGAATTTTAAACATGAGATTTGTTGACCTTCTCAGTATTTAACCAAAAGCACCATCTTTCTCCGACGTCGTCCCAGTGTTGTAGCAGCTGAACCTGAACCACACGGAGGGATGCAGGACGTGGACTCTGATCTCTGGTGTCACAGTCTTGGTGCTTGGTTCAAAATTCTGCATATTTGGTGTAAGGCAGCAGGAGATGTTGTCATTTTGACACATTTCTAAACTTTATAACATGGCCTGTTTGAAAACTCAGTTCTGATTGGCTGCAATCAATTCATTTCTGATAATGGACACCTACTATCTAGTGAGTAACCATAGCAACATGGACACAGTCAAAGCCTCTGTTTACAATGTATGGCAACGTGTTAACAAGCTGACATCTTATTTAGGGTTCCTTGTCCTCTGATCATGACAGGACGGCGACTGCAACACACAAGTCGTGCGATCTTCTCACATCCTGTTCACCATTCAGACTGCAGACGGCAGGTCACATGACTTATTGTTTGTTTGTGGAAAATCTTCATATTGATCCACCGTAAAAATGAAAAAGTTGAGAAAACTCAAAATTTCAAGGCAACTATTTATCTTTTGTTGAGATGATTTACTTTTCTTCTGTCGATAAACTTGAATCTTTGAGTTTTAGAATATTGAGCAAACTCATTGAAGTGAAAGTGAATAATGGTTTTTCAATTAGTAGTAATTAATATTTTCAATTAGGAACATTTAATTTTCAGGCACCCAAACACTGTTCACAGCTCAGTTTTTCTTTTTTTAGGTTTTAAAACTCAAAAATTCAAGTTTATCTGAAGACGTAAAGTAAAATATCTCAACTAAAGATTATAGGTCGGTAAAACTTTATTTGAGTTCATTTCAAAACTTTGAGTTTGGCTCAATACTTGCCTTGATATTTTTATTTGTCCAACTTTCCTTTTTTTTACAGTGTTTGAGAACAGCAACAAATGATATTCACTGTTTGTCTTCCACACACACACTGTTATTGACTCTGAATCTTGTTAGCATAATCTTAGCTTTCTGGCTAACAGCTGCGCCAAAAGGTTCTGTGAGCTGAGATGACTAGAAATATCTCCTGTTAGGGAGTCGTGTCTAAGGTTTGTCTGTTTACTGGAGTAATGAACAATGTTTCCATTACATAAGAACCTTATGGGATGGTAATGATCGCTCCAGGTATTAGTCAAACCCCCAGACATGGCCAGGAAAGTTTCAACTGCTGAAAAAATTAAGATTCTCATTGCAAAACGCATTAAAATATAAATTAATCGTCATTTTTTTGGCAAGTGACCAAATATAATCTAATATATGAATTTATATAATACCATGTAAGTGGAATAATGCCCCTCGAGGTGTCCATAATCAGGAATTAATGGACTCTGCCGAGACAATAGTTTGATTCTGGCTTCCACATCATCCATTAATTCCTGACAAAAGACACCTCGTCGGGGCATTATCTCTAACTTATTACACCTGTGTGCTCATCCTCAGTTGAAATGAAAGCATGTAAGATCCCGTCTCTTCTTTGGAACGGGAGTTATTAAAAGTCATTCTGGGAAATACCAAAGAAAAGTCCACCCACACCTTATTGTAACAAAGATAAACGTAAGAATGTCAGACAGAAAAGAAAATGGAAAACCTGCCGACGCCTCGCTCGCCGCAGATTCCCCCTCAGATCTCCGGAGAGGAGAGCACGGCCCCTTTCCCGCTCCTCATTTATCTCTGAGCTGACACAGGACCAGGGAGGGGTAACAGGAAGTGTGTGTGTGTGTGTGTGTGTGTGTGTGTGTGTGTGTGTGTGTGTGTGTGTGAGGGAGAGAGAGGCAGCTTTGGATTTTGTCATCAGTGATGATCAAAGTCAAACTTGGGGACATCTGAGTCCAATCACTCTATCAGCCCTGCAGGGTTTATACAGAGAGGAGGGGAAGAGGAGGAGGTGGTGATGGGGGGAGCGGGGGGGGGGTAAAGATGGTGGAGAGCTTTGAAAGAGAGACAGACAAACAGAGGATGGATGGATGGAGGGAGGGAGGCGGTGGATGACAATCTGTTGTGTTTCCAAACTTTCTCATCTCTCTCCCGCTCCCTTCCTCTCCCTCCTCTCCTTTATTTTACCTCTCCTCCCTCCTCGCCCACCCCGCCCGTCTGTGGCCTCCTCCTCCCGCTGTGACTCGCATCTGCTGGGAAAAAAAGCTGATCTTTAGTCTTGGCAGGGAATCCCCAGCATGCCCACTGCCTGCTCAGACTGGGACTGGTGACGTAGTGCTGTGCAGTGCTGGGCGGATGCCGGCTTTCAGAGCTGAGACTCTTACCTGTATTCTTTACAGATAGATGGCCTTTTCCCCGCAGAGCTTTATCTTCTCTGAGGGAAATAGAAATCTGTGTGTGATGATGATGAGCTGGTGGCTGATACATGTGGTTGGATTTGAGTTTGGTTCTGGTTGTTCTGGATTGTTTGAGTCTGGCCGTAGTGATCCTCTTAAAGCTTAGCCTGAGTGAGAAAATATGACTGAGCTCCTGTGCCGGGCTGCACAATTAATTAAAATTTATATCAAAATTGCAATATGGCTTTCTGCAATTTTCAAATCACAGGAGATGCGATATTTGTCAAAGGCAAAATGTGTCAAAAACCTTTAAATGAATGGATGTCATGAGGCAGAAATGTCCCACGGTACAAATCAGATTCTACAGACTTTAACATGTTTTTCAGTCAAAATAAGAACAATGATGTAAAAATGATCATTACCTCTTATATTGAAAAGCATTGCATTTGCAATATCAGTGAAAATAATCGCAATTAGATATTTTTCTGAAAACTGTTCAGTCCCTGGTGCTTTAAATATGCATTCTTTTTAATGGCCAGCAGGGGGCGACTCCACTGGTTGCATAAAGAAGTCTGATTGTAAGTTTATGAGAAAATTTGCCTACTTCTTGCTTGATTCATGTCCTCAGGAAACAGTTTCCTAATGAGTTTATGGTCAGTCACTAGTTTCAGGTCTTCTTCAATACAACATGATGTTCATTTAGTAAATTCTGGTCTCATTTAGAGTAAAATATAATAAATGGTTTAGAGTGTGCCTACCTTATGGCTGCGTCCTTGAAGTTGCAAGTAAGACTGAATGATTTTGAAAAAAATGTAATTGAGATTATTTTGACTGATACTGCAGGGCTACACAATGTGGTGAAAAGTCAATTATTTTGACTGAAATTGCGATATACAAGGCGATTAGTGGGAATGATCACTTTTGCATCACAATTTTCAATAAAGAAAATAAAAACTATTAAAATCATGATGATGTGACATTTGTTGGGTGTCTGCAGCAAACAAACATGTTTTCTTTCATGTGGAGAAGATTTGTCGGCCAGCACTACAGTACTACAGTACTACATTGTAATGCTGTTTTGTCACATTTTTCCTTGTGATTTTGATAATTTTGCGAGTTATTGTGCAGCCCTATTGTAAAGTTTATTTAAATGATTGTAGTCTGATTTTTGTCGAGATCTGCACCAAACAAAGATGTTTTCTTGAGCACATGTTGCCTTCAACAAATATTCAGATTTGTAGTTTGCAACTACTTTTACTGTCCAGTGCTACTAAGATGGCGTCCTCAGCTCCACCCTCTCATCCACATGGGGCCACTTTTGGCTCAAGCAAAACCAAGATGGCGACGACCATCATGCCAGACACACGGCTTCAAAACAGGAGCCCACTAAGCAATAGATGATGTCACGGTGGCTACGTCCACTTCTCGTATACAGTCTTTGATTGAAAGACAAACAAACCTGTTGTTTATGCACTAATCTATGTTTTTATATACATTTAAAGGATCAAATATGTGTGAAATGTGGAAGTTGCTGTTGTACTGCCAAACTCACAGGGAAGTATTGAATTTTTGCTTCTTGCACCGTGTGCAACTTCATTAAAAAGGCTATATTACTTATATTTTTTCTCTTAATATAATGTTTCACACCATGTGTGTATTTATAACCTGTGTTATTATTCTGCACAGTTATATATTCATATATTTGTCCATACAGTCATGTATTTCCACATATCTGTATAAATATTATATAGTCTGTGTGCATACTTTTCTAATGTATATTTTTATTCTTTTATATTCTCATTCTATCTTTATATTATATTAATTACTTTCTCTACCTGTACTTTCTGAGCTCATGTAAAGGTGTGAACCTCCCCAGTTTGGGACCAATTAAGTTTATTTTAGTATCATCCAATGCTTTGTATTTCCCCTCAGCTCTTTAGAGTGTCGTAACCTTTCAGCCTCTTTTAGGGCGTAGTTTTGATTTCACGTTGCATTTACTTTATAGTTTTTTTTCTGTCTCAGGCTCTCATCAACCTTGTTTCTACAGCAGGCAGCACTTTTCAGCAAGAAATCCGTGATAAACCCACTGTACACTAAGAAACTTTAAAAAAGACAAGCACATCCCACAGGATCAAAAAATTATTGAGCAAAGTTGAAACAGATCTGCGCACGAAGAAGCTCCCGTTTAAAGTATTTTAATGAGGAAGAGCCCTGTGCTCCAAACGTCAGAGAAAATAAAAATCCTGTTAACTGGAGCTACTTGGTGTACGGATCAGTCAGTTTCATGTCAAACACACTGTACACTGCCTGCTTAGCACTGCTTGTGGGAGAAGTTTGCCTTCAGGACTTTCTGCCAAAAAGTTTCAAGCCTTTCTGCCAGAAAGGTTGGGGTTAGGGGAAGGGTTAAAGCAGAAAGCCCTGAAGGCAAACTTCTCCCACGTGCCTCAGCAGCAAACAACAGACCAAGCTAGCTGAAGAGGAGAGCGTTTAGCAGTTAGAGATTTTCTCAGTAGGATAGAGAGACCAAAAACAGAGACAGGAGAAAAGTGAAAACTCTGGACACGTTCTTTATAACAGCTTTATAAAGCCATAGTTTTGGAGTTAAACACCCACTGCAGCTCAAAAGGTCCAGTTTGTAGCCACAGGGATCCACTGGAGACAAGCGAAAGATCTTGCGAACAGCAGGTTTTTGTCGGAAAGAGAAAGTGTGACGAGGTTTTTGCAGTCCCCAAAAATCTGCTGCTAAATCTTTACGCGTGGCGGCTGCCTCACGTATCCTGCGTCCATTTGGATTGCTGGTTATGCACGTCCTCAGAAGTTAAACACAAACAGCATATAAGTCTCCAGGCTAAGATTTCAGTCTGTCTTGATGCTGCTGATTTGTCCCAGTGGCCACTGATAGTACCACAAGAAATATTCCTTGTGGCCCAAAATCCATAAAACAGGTGTATGTTAAAGGATAACTTCGGTATTTTTCAACCTGGACCCTATTTCCCCATGTGTACAGTATGTGTGTGTATGATTGACAGCTGCGACTCGTTTTAAAATAGCTGCGGTATTGAGGTACGCAGATGCAGCCGCCAGCTGCGAAACGAGTTATAACGGTGGATATCGGGGCAAAGTGGTCCGTCAAAGTTTGTGCATTAAATGTGCTTTTATTCGCCACAGTCCGGCTCACATCACCAGTGTAATCTCTGTCAACAGTATGCTTCACTTGCTGCTTGCTGTGTGTGACGACATCTCGCGGGATCTTTGTTTGTTGCCGGAAGAAAACAGGAGTCATCCTGAGAGCCGGTCAGAGCGGAGTTAGCTGTCCCGGAGTTCAGTTGAAAGTTTTACTGCAACTATTGAAAACAATGGTTCATGTTTTTGCGTCATCGAAGTGCAAGAACAGGATGTCGTGCAACACCTCGTACAGCTTTTACAGGCTGACTTTGTCGCACAGCAACATGCTGAAGTTGTGGCTAATTGTGCTACAACTGGATGCTAACGCTCCTGTCCAGACACTGCGTCTTGCGTGCACTTTTCTCAAGATGACTACTGTCAGCCCAAGAAGAGAAGACATCCCATCCTGAAACACTTCACCAAACACACCTCAAGAAAACAGCTGTTCCACTCACTGCAACGAAGACAATCATACACACACATACACATGGGGAAATAGGGCCCAGGTTGAAAAATACCGAAGTTATCCTTTAAGTATGATATAAGGGAGGTCATAAGTGGTACATTTAAACAAGAGTTTAGCTCAGCTGACACACTGTGCATTATATTCATGTTCCAGACTCCCTGTGAAACATTTGACAGGTTCATTTGATGTATAACTGCAGCTTTTTATATTTCTACATGTAAAGCATTTTTTATTCATAGATCTTTTTCTTTTTAAAGTGGAGTTATGCAGTGAGAGGTGTTATTGTGCAGTGTGCTTGGTCAGTAAACTTTTAATGTGCTGCAAATGTAACTGTTTATTATAATTTGCATTTTCTTTGGGAAAAACCACAAAGAATTATCACCTAACTCTGGACTGACTGAAAATCGGAATCGACCAGAATCAGTCGGCAGGTGAAATCGGCCAAGAAAATTTAAATCAGTGCATCTCAACTCTGCAGTTCTGCTCAGCTCTACAGAGCATTTTAGCCTCTTTTAGCTCAAAGTTTTGGGTTTACAGTCTGTTTATTTAATGGTTCTATCTCAGCGCTCTCATACATCTTGTTTCCTCTGCAGCCGACTCTTCATAAACCCTCTGTACACCACCTGCTCAACACCAAACAAAAGAAAGACAAAGTTAGTAACTAGCTGGAGAAAAGGAAATTTAGCAGTTAAGGATTGTTTTCTCAGGAGTAAGTGGAGACCAAAAACACAACCAGAGGAATGTTGGACTTGTCATATTTGTTGGGAATCTAGAAACACTCTAACTCTAATGACTCTAAAGTCATGCTAATATAAAATAAAATAGATCTTCATTAATTTCAAATTATTATATGCCAGATATGGCTCAAATATTACAGTAACATGCAAATAAAATCAATACAGTAATCAATATGTATAATGAGTAACACCAGTGCCTCATAGAATAACAATAAAAGTAAATAAGATTCTGTCAAATAAGTAAAATGAACTAAATTATCCTTCATAGAGTAAAAGACGTTCACAAGCCGCCATTTTTGCTGTGCCGTCTCCCTACAGTTTGACCACGAATGAATGCAAGCTGTCACAAAAAGTTCACAGATTTCAACTTTTATATTTACTTTTTATGTAACGTTACTTTTGACAACAATGTGCAGGGAGTCAGGAAGAACCTGTGCAGTTCAGCAAACTTCAACTTTTCAACCATACAAACCTTCACTTGATGAAGAGCTGCTGTCTGACACCTAAAGAGACTCACTGAGTGGACAGAGGAGCCCCATGTGTCAGAGTGGATCAGAAATATTAACAGGAAGGAACTTTGTTCATGAAAATCTTGAATATCTGAGGAAAAATTTGAATTCGTGTATATTTTATAATATATATTACATAGAACTTCATTACTTAAATGTGGTGGAGGTCTGTTTCTCCATGATCCATTTCTGACTACTGTCAGAACCAACGACTAACACGGCATCTAGAAGAGAACCCCAGACCTGTTAGATCTTGCAAGAGTTAATATTTTCACCGAAACCATGAAAAGTCTTGTGAAATCTTGGGTTCCCTTGATGCAACCAACAGACACTGAGAGTGACGGACACGACGCGCCACCGCAGAATTGCCGAAACACACAAAGCGATTGCCAGATTTGTCTTTAGAGGGAGCGGGACCCTGTCCATGGAGACGGCCATGGTTCTTTAGTAGCCAAACACTGGTTCTAGATGCAGCTTTTCACAGTTTTCTTGGCCAGTTTATCATGTACCGTTGGAGAAAACTTAATCCTAGTAGTGGTGTGTTTAGTAAAGTATGCTGGCACACTGCTGAACTTTACAGACACACAGCAAATCTGAGTCACTGAGTCGACCCAGAGAAAAGAAAGTCAAATAAAACCAGGTCTGTGATTGGACAGTAGGTGACTAGATATGATCAAAGGATGGGAAAGCAGTGATCAAACTGAATGAAATTGCAATGAAACAAAAGGGCAGGAAGAGGGAGGGCATTCACACCATGACAGAGTGGAGGAAATAGTTTGGTACATGATAGTCGAGGTGACAAATCAGCCAGGGGCTGGAGGCAGACGCCACTTAATTAAGATTAATTAAGATGAATTCTTCTTCAGGACCCAGTCACAATGCAGACCACTGTGTCAAGAGGCAGTTACAGGATACAAACACGGTACATTGCTAAAACATTAGCTACGATACACAGAAAATCGTAATGTACAGTAAACTTAAATGTGAGTTGCCTGATTGTACATTATTGTATATTCATGTTTGTGGCTGCTCAGTGAAACATTTGACAGGTTAATGTGATGTACACCTGCAGCTACAGCATCTATATTAATATACCTTTTTCATTTTTAAGTGGAGTTATGAAACGAGTGAGATATGCGGAGCTGTAACTGTGGTCACTCGTGCTTTAAAACTTGTAACTGTTTACTATAATTTATTGATGTAAATCAGTACATTTGCTTTGGCTCCTTGCATCACCGAGGGCTCTCGGTTCCTGTTACTCTGAGTGCTCACTGCCAGCTGGGTTTTGGTCGTCCCTGCTCTCCTGTGTGTGTGTGTGTGTGTGTGTGTGTGTGTTTCTTTTAGTCGCAGCCTCACTGGAAAGGTCCTGCCTGCCTCTAGATGCATTCCGCTGCACGCTCTATTTTTTCCTGCAGACTCACCAATCACAGAGCTTTAGGCTGCCACACAGGACACCAGGGTCACCAAACCATGAAATCCTAGTTTGATTATAAATACGTCTCCACACAAAACACTCGGAAGCTGTTAAATGGGTATGCAGTCGCCATGGATACCTACTATATGATGAGTTCTGTTACTGGGAAGCCCATTTGGTGCCCTCCTGAGGAGCTGGTGATTCAGTGGTGGACTGGGTGCCTTCAAGATGCTGCTTTTGTTTCGCAGTTTATCTGTAATCTGCATTTATCTATGAGTTCCAATTTTTATTTTACGATTTACACCTCAGTGATACAACAGGTGACATATGATCCATTCTTTACACTGACTTTGCCTTCATCCTCGGTGATGAAGCGCTCGTTCTGTGATGTTTCTGCACAGATGAGATCAGCCGTCAATCAAACACCACTGTGATGTTTTTTTCTTTGTAGTTTCTGCTCATTGTGTTTTTAAAAGGCTGAGAAACGGAGCAGAGATTTGCGAGTAGTGGGCGCAGTTCCCTTTGTTCACACATTGTGGGTGTCCATGCTGCTTAAAGGGCTAGTCCACTGATTTTTTTTTTACACATGAAGATCAGTCGTCAGTGTCTCTGGAGAAGCTTTATGTCTGAAAGGTTGTCAGGTTTCTCTCAGGTGTGGAGTTTGATTGATGTGTACAGAGATCAGGCAGGGGTGGTCCAAGACATTTTTTTAGTTGCATTATGGGAAGTGTAGTAGTCACTGTTTACAGATTCTGACCCTTACTAGTGACATTTTTTTTGTTTTGACTTTTTTTTGTTGTTGCAATTTTCACTTGTTCCTGCAATTTCTTTGCAAAAAACACCTAAAACTTTGCAACATACATTGCAATGTTTTAGAAAAGCTGTCAAGAAATCGGCCAGCAAAATCCTGGAGGGACTGTAAAGTTTTTATTATACAAAATGTCCCTACCATAAAACACCTGCTTTTAGAATGGAGTTTGGTTTAACAGCCTGATGCAGCATTCACTCTATTACAAGTCAGTGTAGAATCAAAATGATGTTAAAGTGGTTATTTTAAGGTAAAATACTTCAAATAATACAAACTCTGGAACAGTCTTATATCTCGTAGTTTGGCTCAGAGTTTAAATGATTCTCTGAACCAGATTTAACTTTGAAAGCAGTCTTCTGTGCTCATAGTTATATTTCACTTCCCAGAAGAGAGAGACCTTGCATATGTTGCCAAGAACTCCTCCCTGCACCGTTTACACCGACTGCATTCAGACGGTAAACAACAACGTCTCAAGGCCACTGCAGAAACGCTCAGTGTTGTCTCACTTCTCATAAATCTACTCAGCACATGAGGTCACTACATGATCTTTAGTACAAAGTGTTGCTTTTTCATAATTTGAGAGAAAGTAAATCCAGGAAACGGTGCTGTACGCCGCAGCAGGAGTTTACTGATGTTGGATTTATATTTAAATGTGACTTCTCTCATCAAAGGATCAGAGAGACGGGCTGTCGAATAACCAGGACATTCTGTCACATCTGCATTATTTAAAAGGACTGCGAGAGATTTTTACACTAATGAGGGAATGAGCACGCAAATATTGTTTGGTTTGATGCAGTTTTTTTGGCCACCCGACACTGGGCTGTTTACAGGACATTTGAACATATTATTTAACATAATTTTAAAGACTTTTAAACCTGTTTGAGGTGTTTTATGTGTAGAGGTTATCTATTGAATAATTCAGGAGATATTAATATATATATATATGTATATGTATATATATATATATATATATATATACCTGTCT
>JAJHUR010138441.1:0-13409 GCA_027495735.1 Lutjanus campechanus
AGATTGTGTGGAAATAATGGTTTCCTGCAGGTTGCAGTGACATTTTTTTAAGTGACTGTCATACTGGAATTTACTCAAAAGCATACAGCCTGTAGCTTTCCTGTAATGTATGATGCTCAAATATTGAGATAGGGTGATACTTTGGAGTGAAGGCAGTGTTTTCTTACTGGAATGCGTGTAGAGGTGCATCAGTCTGCGTCTTTCTTCATAGATGATCATCGGTGTAAACCTGCAACGATAAGACAATCAAAAGAAAACTGGCAACTGTTTTGACAGTTGATAAATTGTTTGAGTCATTTTTCAAACAACATTGTCAAACATTTGCAGGCTCCAGCTTCTTAAGTCTTAAGGATTTGCTGCTTTTCTTTGTCATTTATGACAGTGAATGAAGAGTCTTTGGGTTTTGAACTGTATTTGAGGATGTCACTTTGGACTATGAGAAACTGTGATGAGTATTTTTTGATAAGTTATAGAAATAACAATTAATCCTGAAAATAAAGGGCAAATTAATTGACAATGAAAATCATCAGTTGTAGTCCAGGATAAATAATTTGCTACATGAGCCAAAAAGCACGAAAAACACAAACAGCCAATAATTACCTGCTTCTAATGATCTACGAGGGATAATTATAATGATAATTTCACATTTTGTAATTTTCATATGTAAGTTAATATAACCTGTAGAATACAGATACATGAGGGTATAAAAAGCTGAGATATCATTAACAAAGATGAATTATTTAATATCTTATAGCTGATCTATCCAAATCTGACATCACCATGACAACAAAAACAAGGAAAGTTCATCAAAAAACTTTACAAACATACTTTATCTTTTATAGAGCATTTTGCTGAAGACTTTAAGTTAAATGCTTTGACATAATCTGTCAAATCAGACTATTTAAACAGTTTTTGTCTCACAATAATAATAGTAATTCCAAGCTTTAAAAACACGTAATTATTATTTAAAGATGCAGCGTTCAAAACATAGTTAAGTGTAAAAATACTCATTACAGAACAGTAATGTGAATGTATTATTATTATTATTTTTTTTTAAAGTTATTTATTTGGCCTTTTGTGCCTTTATTTACAGTGATAGCTGAAGAGTAGACAGGAAAGGGGGCAGAGAGAGAGGGGATGACACGCAGCAAAGGGCCGAGGGCGGGAGTCGAACCAGCGGCCGCTGCAGAGGACTACAGCCTCAATACATGGGTCGGACGCTCTACCCACTGAGCTAAACGTCCGCCAAATGTATTATTATATATTACTTAATTATTACTATTGATGCATCAACATTCAACATGGAGGCGCCATTAATGTTGCAGCTGGTCAAGGTGGGGCCAGTTTTATCTATACTGGTTCAGGATTTGACATTAAAGGAATAGTTCACCCAAAAATGCAAGGAAAAAAAAGAAAAAAAAAACATAAAATTCCTCCAAACTGTTTGTCTGGTGTAATCCAAACGTCGTAAAGAATCGACATGCCAGGTCGAGACGGTGTGCACAGACATGTGAACATGGTTCTACAGTGAAGATGTAGGCTAAAAACATGGTGTAAATGACATCTTTCAAGTGTACGTGGCATGTTGGGGCTTTAGGATACTTGGATTACACCAGACAAGCAGTACTGAGGTATTTTGTGCTTGGTTTTTTTGTTTTTTGTTTTTTTACTTAAATGGTTTGGGAGATTCTGAAATGCTGTTTTCCTGTGAAACTGTGAACAGTGTTTTGTGTACTGTGTGAGTAGATAATGACTGAATTTTAAATTTTTGTGTGAACTATCCCCTTAACTATGGCCCATGGCCACAAAATACTACTCTGAGGCCACTAAATATTCCATGTAATAGTTTTATGTATCCTCATATTTTGAGCCTTTGCCACCACAGCCACAGTTCCACAAACATCTTGATTCCTTTTCACCATTTTAGTTTATGAAAACAGCTCGCTTCTGACATGTCGGGGATACTGAAGTCTTGGTTCACTAGGGCCTACTCACACTGCTAAAACGAACCAGAAACACAAAAGGTGGACTATGAAAAAACTAAACAGCAACTCTAATTTAGGAGTGAAGTTTAAGTGGCTAAAATTTGACGTGTACTGCGGTGTGTGCTGCCAGTTTCCTCAACTGGCAACCAGCTCGATTTTCATTGGAAACAATGCCTCCAGGAAACACCACAGGCAAACAACTCAAGTGTCACAGATAAGGAAGGCTGTGTTCAGGTGCTTTTCCTGTATTCTTTTTACATACGTTGATATTTGGGTCACTAAAAATGTACGTTGGCCACCAAATTTAGGGGCTTGGTGGCCAGTGGGGCCAGTGATTAAAATATTAAGAGTCTATCCCTGCTGGCCAGTAGCTTAATCTGTTACAGTGCCTTTTAGTTAATAAACCGATTGCATGTTTTATAAGTAAAATCTTAGTTAGTATAAAGTTGCATGTCATGGAAATACTCAAGTAAAGCGCAAGTGTTTGTACTCAAGTGCAGCAAATGAAACTAGCTCTTAAAAGATAAATGTCCACAAGTCAAACAAGTTTAGAACTGGTTTATGATGTGCATAATAATTCTTTAACCAGGCCAGTGGCTCTTTTAAACAGCTCTGAAGTTTAACAGGAACAGAAATGTTGTGGTACAAAGGTTGGAGCTGGTTGTATCACTATAATCAGCTGCAGCTGGGCCTGAGTTTTTCACTGCTCCTGCTTCCTGCTGAGAAAAATGAGGCCAGCTATGTGTTGTTATCCTGCTCTCCGGGTAACAATGCAATCCTCAGCCTCTGTGATTAAACCCCGCTGGAATACTCACAGCTAAGGTACCTGGTTTGCGCCAAGAGATAGTGTAAGAGGAGTGCCTGAAGACTAAATGTAGGTCAAAATCAAATTGTTGCGTGCTATTTTCACTCTGTCCACAGGTCTCGTATGTTTTCGGCATTTTTGTCTTTCAGTTCTCTTTTCTGCAGAAAGATGTGATGATTTAATTGTCTGCATCTCTGCTCTGATGTCAACAGGCTTCCTCATTACCACTGTCATGAGACAAAACTCCATCCTCCCTGTCTGCTGCAACCTCCTCCGCACATACTTCTGCAAATTACACGTCAATATTCTGTATTTCTCATGTTCCCTCCCGCTGCTAGTCATCCCTCTCCCTCCGAGGTCTCCCCAGAGGTCCCGAGTCTGTCAGGTGTTGTCAGTTTAAAAATAAAATCCAGGAAGACCAGGATAAGCAGCTCAACTCACCCCCCCATCAGCTGACAGAAGCTTAACACATCGCCCACTAATTCAAGGTCATGAATGCTATTCTCTCTCCTGGAAGGCCAATTAAATTACTCAATGTTGGGAGATTTCAGGAACTCCTTAAGCGTCTGCAGAGTTTCCTCCCATGGAAAGTACTGAGATAACTCGGTTACATGCGTTGACCTGCTTGGCAGAAGTCTTGCAGTGCAGCTGAGTAAACGTGGAGACAAAGCACAAGCCTCCTATAGTTATCTTCTGCTCCAACCTGAGGCTGCTCATTATGGCTCCTCAGTGTCAGAATGTGTGTCCATATTCAGACCCGAGTCATGCACAGAGCTGGACACTAAAGTTAGAACACAAAGTGCCTTTATAAATAGGCACCAGCTCTCATGGACCTGCCCTTTGAAAGCTTCAACTACTGCCAAAGTTACACAGCGTCCCGACCGTTGACACCAGAACGGCGTATCATTTTATACGACTTCTGCGCACGGCTTTGACGAGGGATGGCTCGATACCACATTTTCACGTTCAATACCGCCTTATTCCCTCTTTTAAACAACGAAGCTGTTCAAGGTATAATGTGCAACATTTTCCTTAAAAACATAGACTCAGACAGTATCTGCAGAGACCATGGCCTCTACCTGCGTTTGTCATTAATTTGTTATCTCCAGACACTTTGCCAACTCAAAACGTCAGTATTTGACATCCTAAGAATGAGACACAGCGATAAACCATCTTTCTGGTGCTTTTATGAACAGCTCAGACAAATCCTACAGACACTGCCTTTAATAATTAATATGTATGGATGCACTTTGCTTAACCTAGACTTCTAAAAAACATCTTGCTCAAGCTGTGAAAGAAATATACTTACTTCCTTGAAGTAAGAAGTGCAGCCCACAGCATGACTCAGTCATAGCAATACTGTTGCTTCTTTTCACTTGAACTTTGTCAGATACTGAACCTTTGGCAGCATTTTTGATCGGTCTGCACCATTCTAACATGGAAAATTAAATTTAAATAAATTGCACTTGTTTTTCTTTTCTCCTCCTTGAGCTTAATACGTCTCCGCACAGCTGACATGATGACAGAGCTGCTGACAGGTCTCACTCACGCTTTAGCAAGTGTTTTTGTGACACATGCTGCTCCTTGGTGCCACGGCAAGTTTAGCTAAGCATTGACGAGAAAATGGCTCATATTGGATTATATATCCAATCCTGCGATTTTGGTCAGCATCTGACCAGTGCCGATACTGGGTATCAGAGCTGTGTATCCCTTGTTTTGAGGTTTTCAAATTCACCAAATTCACAAGGGTGGAAGTAATGAATCACGATTATGAACAATCACTGTAATTAAGTCAGTTCTTCACGGTATTTGTGCTTTTATGAATAGTTTTTCAAGTCTGTAATTCTTATTCTTATTTAAGTGTGCATTACACCAAACCGTTTTACACCATGTAACACCTTAGAAACTATTAGGCTCTCTGAGTACCACCATTATGATAGACTTACCCTAATCAGCTACAGTTCACACAGGAGGCAGGTTTATTCCTAATAAAAAGATTATTCATTATTGACAGCTACACTGCCTTCATAGTTTGGTTGTGACTAATCATGGGCAATATATGCAGTTTTACTTGTACCACATTTCAAGAATCTATGCATTACATTATGTAATCCACTTTGCTGATTGTAAAATCATAACCCATGACTGAGTAGCCTACAATTTGAATTTTAACATCCAAATCTTTCATCTGCATTTTTGCAGCCAGCTAAGGCTTGCTGGTTGTAAATAGGCCAGTGAAAACCAGGACATATGGATGGGAAAAAAAATTTTTAAATGCTGCTCCAGGCAGAGGTTTGGTGAGCGTGACTGACCACAGAGCTGAACAGAGCAGGAGTTGGGACTAATTTAGACTGAAGATTTGGAGAAACAGAAACCCTGCTTCTGCTATGGATTAAACATCAATGGTTAAAAGTAACTAGTTTTTGAGAGGAAGTATTCCTTAAATATTTTTGAACACCAGTAGTTTTACTTGCAGTTGATCATTATTTCAGTAATTCGGTACAAATTTTCAGTCCTTATTCCACCACTGTGAATTCAACTTTCTTTAGAGATTGCTCACAGGAGATGATGCTCTTTTCATCCACCAACCTCAGAAAAGACACAATAACTTTGTGCTCACTTTCAGAGTAAAATTTCTCTGCACGCATTCAAGTGAGAAATGTATCAAATAACAATGAGCGAACAATATGACAATGAAGGTGTTGCTTGGAGTGCTGAACCTGCAGAGAACTGTCATGTTAATCTGCAGCTCTCCTCAGTTATATGGAGCTTTATAACAATTTAACACCTCATTATTTAGCTCAAATTTACTGTTTTGTTTCACTCTCACTGCTCTCATAATGTTGTTTTTGTCCACAGCAGACTGCTGTTCTCAGCGAAAAAGGTCTAAGAACCATACTGCAAACAACCTGTTCAACACCAAACCACAAACAGACACAGAGAGCAAATAACTGGTGAACACTGCGGAGCATTTAGCCGATAAAGAGACAGATACTCCCCTGGTGGAGACCAAACACAGAGCTAAAATTGGATGGCTATTGGACTAACATTCCCAAAGTGAACAGAAATACAAATTAATGATGCTGTTGTCTGTTACTGCTGAATGTGTAAAAAAGCAACAAGTTCACAATATCAGCTTCAATGGCGATATGTCAATGGCCAAAACAATGAGTTATAGCAGGTTTAAGTCTTAAACCACCCTCACATTATAACATGTTCATTGAAAGAGTTTTTGGTCCTTCCTAATGAAATCGGGGCAAAGAAAAACAGGGAATTTTGTACTAGTGACACTGAGATACCCACTTGATATGGGTAATGGGCAACACTAGAAGTAACTTTTGTGCAGAACCAAGACATCTAAAGGAACAATATGTAGCAATTGCACATGCAAAAGTTAAACGAGCCATTGACTATATATTAAATAGTTTGAAATCATCTTTAATGTACGATCTATGGTTGAGGCGAGTTTTTTTCCCCCTGCCCCCTCCTCCACAGACTCAGGGAAGCTCTGACAGGCGGCAGCAGTTCTGCAGGACCAACGAAAAACCCTCCACTGTAAGTTCATCAGCTGTTTATAACTGTCACTTGTCTGTCAATGTGAAGTTAAGCCCATTGTCCTGACAACAAAAGCCGACTGCTCTGAAAATACACAGTCTGAACTCTGAGTCTTTCTCTGTCTTTCTCATTTTTTGCCAGACTCCATTAACATATTGTGGTTTCTACAATATTATTAATGATTTCTAATGACTCATGAATAGGCACATACACATTCAGCGAACATCCTGCATTAATTTGAACTCTATGAATCAGGCAAACTAAAACAGTTATTCCAGCCTGGAATGAAGCGAGTATCTAAACTTTTCATGTTTCCTTGATCTCTGATGACATATCGTGGTCATTTTATGATTTATTACTGTAAATATATTACAGATTTCTCCGTTAAATCACATTAGATGTCTTCACAGCCAGTGTGGACTGAAGGAATGATTACAGCGACTAATATTTCAGTGAACATTAAGCGTGTCACTGTCGGCATTGTTTCAAGATTGACATGAAAATGTGAACCTATTCTTTGAACTGGAGTGCTTGAAAGTTCACTGTGACTGCAGAAAACCACTTTTGTGTAACTCGTAAAAGTGATCAGTTTGAGAAAAATGCATTAGTCCTCAGTTAGGTGAAAGTACTCTGGAGCTGATGTGATAAACAACGGTGGCTACCACAGCAATTTGTGCCCTCATTCAAAGAAAATCATGCTAAAAGCTTATTAATATTCATAATGTCCTCATGACACAATGTTCCCCCTGCTTGCAGAGTAGCAACAGATGTTCCTGGTAAAGCACATTTACGCAGACACATGCAATTTAGTTGAAGAGCTTCCGTAATGGAACATTTCTGCTTTTGTGAAAAACAAATGGAGGCCACAAAAATATGGCATTTTTAAATCCTGCGTAATCAAAATATTATACCGTGCAGAGAAGTTATTGTGATGTAGCAACAAGACAGTTTACCAAGAATTCATTTGCTTTTCATCGCTACCATGCAGCTCGGAGAGAACAAAAGTTTTATTTTCACTTTGGAATGTCAAACATTTAAATTCTTGTTGCGAAAGCTCAAAGAAAACACAAGATTCCCCTCAACAGAAATCATCTGATGTGTGTTGGATAAAAGGCTCAGCTAATGGACGGACTGCTGATTTTAGACCATGTCAAGTGACCTCAGTCATGATCAATTATTCAGCCTGAGGAAATGATTTCAGAGGACGGTACTTTCAAAACCTTCTAAATCTGCTATACTGAATCATATGACAAGTTTTAAACCTTTTGTTGTGTGTAATCATGTGTGTGATCTTTCTTCTGGGAATTTTTGGGATATTTTAGAATCTGGAACATTAATTAACATAAAGTTTTGGAGTGGTGTTAGTCATTTTCATTGTTTAAGAGAGTTCTTGTGTTGTTTTTGCAATAAAATCCTTTACATGGTTTTATTACCTCCTCCAGAGAGATTATGTTTTTGGTTCTGGTTGTTTGTCAGCTGGATTGTGGAAAATGAAATAACACCAAGATGTAAATTTTGTCAAGTTTAATTATGTATTTATCGATATGCACGCCATCACGTATAGTAAACTGTAATGATTATATATATTCACAGCAGTATTTTCTGTAACAACCGTCAGTGATTCGAAATTCAAATTTTAAATTAATCTCAAAGTGATAAGAGTTGGACGAGTTTAGAGTTACTCAGAGTGAGAAACAGTTAAAATGTAAATTTAACACTGATAATAACAAATTTCCTCGCAGAACCATCACGAAAAAATAAACAGCCTGGGAAAAGGCTGGAAATGAGTAAAAAAGTTAGTTTACTTTGTTTCAAAATTTGAGAAGTTTAACGTAAAAATTCAGTCATGAATTATAGGTGCTGAGACAAAAAGCTTCCCCAGTCTCCCCTACTTTGTTTAATTTAGTGTAATTAATTAATTATTTGTATTTTAATGACGGCAAATGGGAATTCGAGACCACTTGCGAAGTTTCATTGACAGAGAGACGACGGTAGTTGCTAAGCACCCAAGATTCAGCTGTTTAAAAAGGTAACTTTGTAACAGTGGCCGTTTCCTTTCAGTCCATGTGACCATTTTCTTTGTCTTTTGTGTAATTTATAGAAAAATCCTTTATGAAAATACAGACACTCTTGGGAAAAGTCAGGTACCGGCAGCGTCGTGTTTTTTAATTCAACAAAGTTACTGCACATATACATTTGAAAATGGTCTAAATGGCAGCCTTGGCTGTTCTAGTGTTAACGTTGTGAGATAAGTCAATCAGAACACTGCGGTCTGTGACAAAATAACTGAAGTAATCGAGCGTAAATCTGTCATAATTAAAGTGAATGGCCAGTGTTGGGGTGTAGTTAACTACATGTAGTTCAGTAACTAGTTTAACTGTTGTACAGTTTGTAGTAGTTGGGTGGAAGCTTTTCAGTACTTTGGGTCATGTAGTTTAAATAGTTCATTACAAACTAAAAATTCACAGTATGATTGATTTCCACCTCAACAACTGCTTCCTATCTTCTCCTTACAAACACGTCGGGATGCTGAAATGAAGACTGGCCTGCCCTGGTGCCTAAATCAAACACGCCCACACTGTCCTCAGCGTCAGTTCAGTTGTTCTTCCGTGTAACAAAATGAGTTTGAAAACTCAAATTTTGATGATTTCCTGTGATGTAGTTTGGATGCAGCAGAACTACTTTTTTGGTAGTTTTAGTTTGACAAGCTTTGTTTTTAGAGTTAAGATTTAGTTTAATTACTACAGTTTAAAGTAGTTTCCTATAGAAACAAATGCAGCAGTTATAACTATGATAAGCCTATTTATATGGTTGCTCTTGTATCATAAAGGACTGGACTACTGGCCTCAGCAGAGGTCTTCGCCCTTCCAGTTAGAAATGTAATTCATACTTTTTATAATCTCATTTATTGATTCATTCTGGTTTGGTGGCATGCTTTGTGTTATCTGTCTTATATTGTTTATCTGTACATGCAAAAAAAAAAAACACTTGGTTAAAAATTTACCCAGTGTGGGTCAATGTAACAGTGATTCAATACTGGGTTAAGCTGACCCAGTGTTTGTGTTGTTTTCATGTTAGTGTTGACTCACTGCATCAAAACAACCTTTCTGAGTCATACTGGATAAAATGTACCCTGTATGGCATCAATGCTTTATTTATATAAGCAGTGTTTTTTTAGTGTGTAACTCAGTTATTATTACTTTCTCCACATAATTTTTTTTTTCTATTATTGTTTTGTTGTTTGTTTTTTCATATATGTACCCAATATTGACTGAACGAATTAATAAACATTAGGAACAGTATTATGGTTCAGAGTTAAGTCTGCCTAAATACTGCCCCTTTTTTGGTCAAACTTGGTGTCTTGGTCAACTTCTCCTTTTCCTGTAAAAAAAAAACAACAACAACATATTCAGTTGCATCTTAAGTTAGCTTGTGTTAGAAAAATGCTAAATGCTAACTAACTAGCCAGCTAGTTAGCTAGCTAGTTATTTTTATCACTCCATGTAAATCATAAACTCGTGCATATAACTGCATTCATTGAAATCGCAGAACAGCAGCTCCACTGTTCACATGTATTTGTTCACAGGTCAGTTTTCGGGAACATGGCAATGTTAACATATGATCCAATGGCTCGTGTGGCATCTACGGAAACATGTCTATGGCTAATGTTAGTAAAATGCTAACTGACTAGATAGTTAGATTAACCGGCTAGTTAGCTAGTGTTTTGAGCGTAGCACATATCATATTTAAAGACAGGAAACCGTAAAGGAGGTACCAACATGCCAAGCTTGCTCAGCTGTGACTGGAGCACAGAGCGAAAAGGGGCAGGACTTTGAGAGGTCAATTGTGCTAGAACGCAGATAGGCGGCTACATCGTACAATTAAACTATAAAACTATTTTCTATATCTGCCCTCGTCCACAAAAAAAGCAACCAAAACAATGATTTTATCTTGGCACGCTGAAAGAAGCCTTGACTGAAAGTCACTGAGTTTGGAAACACTAATCCTGAGTGAATTATCCTGGCAAAATTAAGTAAATTGGATTTAATTGTTCCCATATATGTATATATATAGGTATACACGTATATCATTTTGGGTGGCCTCCAGGTTCTGTACTACAACTGTGATATTTCAGATAAACACGTCTGGGGTCAATGTACTTTACCAGGAAATGCTGTCAGGTCTGCAGGTGTTTGGCTGCGTATCAGTTGTCCTCATTTTCCACACTGTGGCCAGTTTTACAAGCACCACAGGCACGAGAGAGGCCTGCATATATTCCCACAATCACAGTTCCATGTATTTTCCAAAACAAAGTTGACCTTCTGCAGGGCGTGGACGTTTGCACTGAGCAGCTTCACTCAAAAACACAGCCAATTTAGTTTCAGACAAAGATACAGATACACAACTGATGTAAATATTCAATTATTCTACAATCGGAGGTGGCAAAAGTGCACACATTCCTTCCTCAAGTGTAAGTACAGATACTTGTGTTAAAAAAAAAGACTTATTTTCTCAAGTAAAAGTGTAAAAGTACAGGGTCTGAAATGAAGTAAAAAGTCGCCCTCTGAAGAACATTTCTACCAGCTGTTTCTGTGCAAAGCTGACTGAGCCTCCATTTTTCTCCATGAAAGAGTCTCTGTGTCTGTTTCATGTTGTTTACATCTTTTACACTGTTTATGTCTTGTTAAGTCATTTTCATCTTGTTGCGCTGTTTTCACCTTATTACATTGTTTCCGGCTTGTTATGTCACTTTTGTTTCATTTTGATCTTGTTATGTCTCACATGTTGTTTTCGTCATGCACATCTTTGATGTCCTTTACATTTTGTGATGTCTTTTATGTCATTTTCGTTACATCTTTGCGCCATTTTTGTCTTGTTATGTCTTTTGCATTGTTTTTGTCTTGTTTAGTTGTTTTTGTTTTGTTGCATCTTTTACATTGTTTTCGTTTCATTAAGCTGTTTTCGTCTTGTGGCACCTTTTATGTCGTTGTCTTATTATATCTTTTATGTAATTTTCCTCTTGGTGCATCTTTTATGTCGTTTCTATTTTGTTACTTATTTTCCGCCATTTTCATCTACATCCTTTACGTCATTTTCGTCTTGTTTCATCTGCCGTGCGTGATCTGCACTGATGAACACACTGAGGAATCATCTTTTCTGTGTGTTATTGCTCCATCCAGTTAGGCCGAACTCAGTCTCGATGTTGTGCAGATGATGCACAAAGATGCAAAATAAAATATTTATCAATTCTCCTCCAATGCATTAAAACTAAAGTAATGGGTCTGTTTAGAAAATGTAAATGTAGGTTCCAATGTAGGGAGTAAGAGTAAAAAGTTGCCAGACAAATAAATACTCAAGTAAAGAACAGATACCTGAAAACTCTACTTAAGTGCAGTAATAAAGTATTTGTACTTAGTTACTTCCCACCTCTGTCTACAATCAGTGATGTACAGTACTGTGTCTTTTCTGGCAGAAACTTGGCAGAATGTTTTTCCACAGACTCTCTGGGAGACACCGCAGCTATAATAAGAAATGAAGTTTCACACATCATGTCTTCCGTTCACACTGGTGTATTTTGCCTTTTTATTCATATTTATTTGCACTGCTCATGAATCAGTGAACATGCTGGTAACCAGAGCACAGCAGCAAAGAGGTGAACAGAGCAAGTGTGTGTGTGTGTGTGTGTGTGTTTTCTGTGTTTGTGTGTGTTACTAAACCTGCCAGAGTGGACAGAAGCGAGCAGCATCAGCACTTGCGGCCGCACTGCAGAATTCAGTAACTCAATGTTCCTGCTGAGTCTTCAAAATGAAATTTGAATTTACAGGGGACGCAAATAATCGCTTGTGTGTCTAATGCATATAATGAATGTTTGCAGGAAGAATTCCCACAGTCAGTGCGTGGCTGAGCGAGACAAGATGTCATTATGAGATGTCCGTGTGGTGTGTTTGTGTGTTATTAGACTAACTCCTGTGACCTTTCACAGGTCATTAGCAGAGGAAACGAGGGAGCGTCAGCAATGATGTTTCACCTCCACTGACATATTTAGATTATTTACTCTGTAACACTGTCAGTGTCATTATCATCGTTGCTTGGATGTTCAAAATAAAGCTGTTCTAGTCTAATATTTGTTATAGATTAAACAGCATATGCAAATAAGGAAAAAAAAAATAGAAATGAGCTTTATATTAAAATGCACATGCAAACACCCACCCTTACTTACATGCATTCAGATTTTAAATGCAGACTTTTAATTCTAAGAAAGTATATTTAAAACAATACGATATTACTTCTATTTGAGTAAATGAGCTGAGACCATCTTCCACCACTTAAACTAAATGAGGTTATACTGAAATTAAAGGAATCAGGTGGCCATATGAACATTTCATCGGGGTTTTGCATGCTAAACTTATTCCTCTAATTCATACTGGTCTGATTATAGTCATACTGATCCATTCTAAAGTAATAATCATGAAGACTTTCATTTAAAAAAACGTGTGTTAAGTCACTATCACTGAATGAGGTAACACAGCTATGAAGACCAGAGACACAAAGTACTTCTATATGCTACTTTTGTAAGTCCCCTTGGAGGAAACATTTCCACACATGCATAAGATAAGTTATCTCTAGTTTGTTGTATCATAGCTGCCTCGTGGACATGTCCACAACAAATTGGAGGTATGCAGATGTCTGCACAAGCCTGATGATGAAATTTATGTCACACAGACCTTTGCTTACTCATGGTTGCAGAGAGTATAAAGGGGCCTTCACACGATAAGAAATCTGTCCCGGACTCACAGCGAGGTAGGGCACAGGGAGGCAAAGCACAGAGCTTCAACAGCTACGTCCCATCTGTCTGGTATACAAACAGCTGAGCTACCTTTAGCACTGAGCTAAGTTCATAAACTGTATGATTCAGAAATCTCATAGCCCGACCTGACTGTTCACATTTCACCATACATTATGTTCACAAGTGAGATCGTAGTCTGTTTTTAATGTTGTGTTATAGAGTTTCAGGAACCCTGAAATACTTTTCTTCTGTCATGTCTGGAAGGAAACCCTTGATT
>JAJHUR010138443.1:9532-44377 GCA_027495735.1 Lutjanus campechanus
TAATGATTTGTTATGTGACCACCATAGTTGTTGTTCTTTGTCTTGTAAGCCTGTGTGGGAAACTTAAATAAACAAATCTACTTAATCAATCAATCAGTGAGTTACTGCTGCATTGATTCTCTTTTGCCAGTGTGATATAACACCAAACAGCAACAGTCTTTGATGATGTAAAGTGTTGATGCTCATTCACTTGCTGTTTATTGAATTATCACTGAATTATTGAACACTCCTCCTGGTGCCCCCATATTTGAAACAATGCTGCAAAAGTGCCTTGGATGCCCCTGTGGCGCCCGTCCAGTGAACAAAACATGATACAGTGCCCTCTAGAGTTCCTTTCAAGTGGGGAAAACATGAGAAACAAGTGCCATATGTGTGGCCTTACATGCTATAAAATTAGTTGGCCTCTACGTGTCTCAAAATAGTTAAATATTCAATTGTTCCTGGGATGTTTTTATTACAGAGGAGCAGTACTTGTTGTACTTCAAGTCGCATAAAATTATTTTAATATAACCATGGACTGGAGCTATTTCACCATAAATACCTCACAACTTTCAGAGTGCTGGTGTCTCTCTCTCTTCTTGCCCCTGCTTCTCCAATATTTTATAGTATACTTGTTGAAATATCCAGATTTCTTTCTTTCTGAAGATACTGTATGGACGTATTTGTTAAATAAAAATAAATTATTTATAGTAATCATTTTCATCTACAGCCTTTTTAGTGTTTTGAAATATTAACTCAAGGTGAGGGGTTTTATTTTATCCTACATGGGAGCGGAGATCAGTTTTAACTCTGAACAGTATTAAAAGTCAGCGTTCAAACTCCATGAAAAGAGTTGCTTAAACTCTCTACAGTGTCTCTGGAGTGCATTCAGTGGTCACACATGTATTCTCAATTTAGTTGATTTGAACTCACAGAAACTTTCCTCCACAGACCAGAATTTATATGCTGTCACTGGTATTGGGCTGTCTCTTATACACATCTAGATGTGTATAAGAGACAGCTTCAGTCTTCCAATCACTCTCAGCGATACCTGGCAAAATACTGCAGCCTGATCCTTTAACGGCTATCTTCGGTATAGTTAGGGATGAGCTGAAGTTGTCCCGCCTCCATAGAAATGCAATCGCTTATGCATCGTTGCATGCCCGCCGTTTGATATTGCTGAACTGGAAGGGGAAGAACCCTCCTGCCCATATTCATTGGATTAGAGAGGTGATGTTGGGTTGATTCTCTTATGCCAGTGTGATATAACACCAAACAGCAACAGTCTTTGATGATGTAAAGTGTTGATGCTCATTCACTTGCCGTTTATTGAATTATCACTGAATTATTGAACACTCCTCCTGGTGCCCCCATATTTGAAACAATGCCGCAAAAGTGCCTTGGATGCCCCTGTGGCGCCCGTCCAGTGAACAAAACATGATACAGTGCCCTCTAGATTCCTTTCAAGTGGGGAAAACATGAGAAACAAGTGCCATATGTGTGGCCTTACATGCTATAAAATTAGTTGGCCTCTACGTGTCTCAAAATAGTTAAATATTCAATTGTTCCTGGGATGTTTTTATTACAGAGGAGCAGTACTTGTTGTACTTCAAGTCACATAAAATTATTTTAATATAACCATGGACTGGAGCTGTTTCACCATAAATACCTCACAACTTTCAGAGTGCTGGTGTCTCTCTCTCTTCTTGCCCCTGCTCCTCAGACAGCTGGCTCCACCACTCCTCACCACAGGGTAATATACTATTTGTACACCTTTGCTTAGACAAACTTGCCAAATTTTCCTCTGAAGAGTTTGTGCAATACATAGAGATGTGGTATTGACAATATTTTATAGTATACTTGTTGAAATATCCAGATTTCATTCTTTCTTTTTTTTGTTTTTTTTTGTTTTGAGTTTTTGAAGATACTGTATGGACGTATTTGTTAAATAAAAATAAATCATTTATAGTAATCATTTTCATCTACAGCCTTTTTAGTGTTTTGAAATATTAACTCAAGGTGAGGGGTTTTATTTTATCCTACATGGGAGCGGAGATCAGTTTTAACTCTGAACAGTATTAAAAGTCAGCGTTCAAACTCCATGAAAAGATTTGCTTAAACTCTCTACAGTGTCTCTAGAGTGCATTCAGTGGTCACACATGTATTCTCAATTTAGTTGATTTGAACTCACAGAAACTTTCCTCCACAGACCAGAATTTATATGCTGTCACTGGTATTGGGTGTCTGCCATGTGTGGACTTTTTGCGATGTTATGTGTTTTTATTGTGTTCAGTTTTGTCCCCACACAGAAACCTAATTTCCATCTGGGGCTATAAAGTGTAAAGTTAAGTTAAAATGAGAATCGACAATGACACAGACAGATTTCAGTTTAAATCCACTTTAAGGAGAGAAATAATAATTATAAACAGCTATGGACAGCAACTGCAGTAATTACAAGCACAATAATGCTATTTTCAATGTCCAACAGTATTGAAAAAATTGCATATAGAACCTTAAGGAGTAGAAGAACAATAAATACATCATAATTAATATGTGGATGCTGACAGTGCCAGAGGAGAGAAATATTAGGGATTGAAACATGACTGCACAGTCATTCAGAAGATAATCAGTGGATTAAGGGTCACATTTTAGCTTAGACAGAAATTCCATTTTGCATCTTCCGTTAAGTGACACTGGTTAACTTCCAGGAGCACGTGACATCAACAAATCCATTAAAAGGTCTGGAAAAAATCAGAGATGAAAAACATCACCATGTTGGATCATAAAGACACCGTGCATGTGCTCCTCCATTATCTCCTTTGTCTAATTACGCATTTCATGTCAGAATTATAATGTATTTCAATATACGCTAAAACTACAATACTAGAGATCACTGATATGGTCAAATACTTGTGTTTTGTTGTGTTTTTTTTTTTATTTTTAGAAATTGGATTTATATTTGTGATTCTGTGAGGAAGGTATAAATGTGTTTTACCCAGCGATAATTACCTTTTTTAATGAAAACACTTTAGTATGAGTACTAATCCTCTCATCCTTCTCTCCTCTTTGTGTGTTCTTCACGTTTATCCAAAAGTACATTGCTACACAGCAAGGCTGCAATTCTGGGAAGAAAAAGAAAATCACGTTTCTCCTCTGTCTCTAGGGACTTCTCTGTCTTCTCTATCTATGATCAACAAAAATATAAAAACAGCACTTGTGTTTTTGCTCCCATTTTTTCATGCATTGAAGGAAAGTCTTCTTCTATGCATGCTAAAGGTGGATTTCTCTCAAATTTTGTTCACAAATTAGTTTAAATCTGGGTGAGCTCTTCTCCTTTGCCAAGATAATCTATCTACCTGACAGGTCTTGCATGTACAAGTGCTGATTAAACAGCAGGATTATTGCACAGGTGTGCCTTGGAAAGGTCACAATAAAAGGCCACTCTAAAATGCGCAGTTTGATCTTGAAAGAAGTAGTTTGTTAGGCACTGAGCTATGGCTACAGTTTCCAGATTGAATGACATGGCTTTGAGGTACATTTGGTGGGTATGCCACAGTCAGCAGCGACGTGTATGTACAACTCCCTATTAAAAAGGCATCGCAGTGCAGTGCGCTTGCGTACACAACAGGGTATTCAATGCAGCACCATTTTGTCAGGGCTAAAAGCAGCGCATGAGGGCAAAGTCATGACCCACCCTACTCCAACTCTTATTGTACCTTTGATGGTTGGGTTGGTTTAGGCTTGAGGAGTGATTAGTTAGGTTTAGGGTAACAATATCAATGTAAACCAATCAGAAGCAGAGTAAGGTGGGTCATGACTTGCTCTTCCTGGGACAAAAATTGCCCCTGCATTCCAAATCGCATACTTTTTCTTTTCACTTTTAGTCTGTACTGCTGCTATGTTTACAAAGAGCTTACTGCTGCATGGAGTGTGCATACAATTGGGACATACTGCTTCCTCATAATGTTGTGCCTTCAACTTTGACCCTCTTACACCCATCACAAAGGATTGGGGGTTAAAACAGCCAGAAAAGCATGCTTGTTTGCATACTGCCAAATGCAACTGGATGCAGTAGGACATCATGATACTTGTGGCACACTACATTCAACATAGTATGTACTGGGACACACTAAATCTTTCTCCGTCAGACTGAATAGTGTGGTAGTATGGGTATAGCGGTATACTGTGTATTCCGGTAGCTCAGTGTTAAATGGCCATAGTTCAGTGCCCAATAAATTACTTTTTCCAAAATAAAACTGTACATTTTAGGGTGGCCTTTTGTTGTGACCAGTCCAACACACAACTGTGAAATAATGCTGCTGTTAAAAAGTGTCTTCACACCTGTCAGGTGGTTGGATTATCTATTTAGCACTCACTAACAGTGATTATAACAGATTTGTGCGTAAAATTTGAAGTCTTAGATCTTTTCATGGAGATCTAATGGAAAAAGGGAGCAAAAACAAAAGTGTTGGGTTTACATTTTTGTTGAGTATATATTCCTTCACACCATCAGTCTTTGTTATAGCCTCCTTCTTCTTCTCTTTCTGTCTCAGCTTTTATGTCCTGTTCCTGTCCCTCAGTCTCAGTCATCCATGTCTCTGGCATCAGACCCAATAGGGAAGAGCATATCACTCTCTAAAGAGAGGTTGCTGCCCAGGCCTGCCATGCGACTCCGCAGCAGGAAGTGAGTCCTCCTCTGCAGCACCCTCTGCTGCTCCTGCTTCAGCTCCACGTACGACCGCGAGAAGGTGTGGAAGATGGAGGTGACGGGGAAGGCCATGAGGAGGATCCCGCTCAGGATGCTGCTCAGAGCCACCACCTGACCCGGGATGCTCCTCGGCACCATGTCCCCGTATCCCACTGTCGTCATGGTGATGACAGCCCACCAGTAGGTGGCGGGGATGCTGGTGAACTCCTGCGTGGTTGCCATTTCATTCTCAATCAAGTACAGCAGGGGGGAGTACAGTGCGATGGCCACGCAGAGGAAGAGGAGGAGCAGTCCAAACTCCCGTGTGCAGCGCCGAGCTGTCAGGCCCAGAGTCTGCAGGCCCAGCGAATGGCGAGCCAGCCGCATCACATAGAGGATGCGCAGGGCTCTGAGGACGCGCAACACCAAGCCCACTTTGTCCAGGTAGCTGCTGCCGGAGCCCAGCCGCTTCTCCCCTTTGGAGGTGCTGTCCACCACCAGGGTGATGTAGTACGGCAGGATGGCCACCACATCTATCAGGTTCAGCGGCTGTCTGAGGAAGGTCAGCTTGCTGCGGTCTTGAATGAAGCGCAGGGTGAACTCCAGGGAGAACCAGGCCACGCACACCGTCTCCACTATGAAGATGTTGTAGCACATCTGGGAACATGTGCCCTGGTAAAAAGAGACACATGGTCATGATCAGCATGTGTGAGTGGTAGCTGCGGTCACTAGAGGGAAGCATTTCAATGTGAAATGCAGGAGCAAAGCACTGCAGCAGAGTTAGAAGTTACTGCTGCAGCACTGAACACATCAACATGCAAACTGTTTCTATAACAAACAAAGCAAGGAAAGGAAAAAGGATATAATTTTAAAATAGGACCTTAGAACAGGATTACCCTTATAAATCATTTATAAACTGTTTTCTTTGACTTAGCCTTTGTAGAGGCTTTGACCCTCTTGGTGGAAGGATGTTTTTGGTTTGTTCAGTTAGCGTCTCCCTTAGTGTGTTGTCTGATTTAGTATTAAGTCAATGTTAATGTTCACTTTTGTTCCAGCATCGTTTTATTTCCAACATGTGTTCCATAGTAGTGTTCACTTTTGTCTTCAGATTGTTAATAAAAAGATCATTGTTTGTGCATTTGCCTCAGTTTTCTGACATGTTCATTTGATAAACCAAATGAGACGTTTTGACTATTTAGATATGCTGACAGTGGCTGAATGCTTGTAAGTTATGGGGGCCGTAGCCAGGATCTGTCCCTTTCTGAGAGATTTTATGCATTTTATTGCATTTTGAGAGTAACAATAATCACTTAGGAAATACTAGGGCAAAAATGACTCTTTTTCAGTTCAGTTTTGCAATGAAATCAATTTCATTGTCAACAACTTGAGCAGAGGAGCACAGCTCCAGTGTCTTCTCCTGGTTTTGCCTTAAATTACTCAAGTTCATCCAAACAATAAACCATAATATAAAAGCCACACATGGCATGATAGTAACAAACAGAACAAAGAGACAGGGCAGTATCAAGGATTTTAGCAATACTAAAGTCATGAGTCCTAGCCCCACTAGAGGAGTTAGGGAGCATGCCCCCTTCGAGAAGAAAATTAAGATTGTGTTGTAAATTTATTCTTTTTAATGCATTTGAGACTAACAATAATAACTTAGGAAACAATGTCAGTCCCAACGCAGGTAATTAGAATCCAACACAAGACAAGTCACAAATTTGAATAATTTTGAAATGACTCCTTTGCAGCTCTGTTTCTTATTACACTGAAATCCCCTTCACTGTCAAACAAATTAAGCAGAGGAGCAGAACTGCAGTAATTTTTTAAGATTTTGACTGAAATTACCTGACAAGTGTTCTAACACTCAGGTTCATCCAAACAACAACCATCCATCCTTTGTTCGCAACACACCTGTCACAACCTGTCACTTTAAATTCAAATTTTAGGTTAAAATTTGAGTATATGCAACGGAAATTTTAAAAAGACCTCAAAAAAATACTGAGGACATGACCTCAATGGTAGCTGCAGGTCTGCAAAGGGAGAATCTTTAGCTTAACAAAGATATATGACCATAAATTAGATACATTTAAAAAACAATAAAAAAAGTAAAACATTTGCACACAATGTAAATGAGCTGGTGAGATGATGGCAATCTTTCACAACACACTATGATCAGCAAATCATCACTTAAGTTTAACATTTTAAGAAATTTAATAAAGGTCTAATCATGATAATTCTATGAAAAATACCAAGGACCTGGTGTCCACAATGATAGTAGTAACTTATTAACAAATATCTGATGAAACTGACAGGTCTAAATGCTGCTGATGAAGAAGTAAGCAAAGTAAGCAATGAGATCTCAGGCCTAACAGGACAGATGAATGTGGGCTCACTACATCACAAGAGAACAGTTCACTGTTGCCCTTTTTTTCCTAATGTGTTGTAACAGCTTATTAATGAATTATGAGCCGCTTACAACCTGAATAATAATCATTCATGAATCATTCATAAGGTTAGTCTTTTTGCGAAGTGGAACCGGAAAAATATTCATCAGAAAACAAATGTGACGACAAGAGAAGTTTTAGCCATGCCAGTTTAGATTCAATGTTTGACGTGTGCCAAAACTGTTACCTCAAAACTTCCTCATGATGCATGTTGTTTGTAAAGGCGGGTTTTTTTTTTTCTTAGATGCAGTAATGACGCTGATTCAATGCGTGGCAGAGCATAGTACATGGCACAGAGCCTTTGAATGCAGTCCAGATCAGTTAAAAATATTATGAAACACACTCCCACAGAGGAGGAAATGGTTTTGAGTAGACCCATACAAGCACCTGAAAACTTCAGCAAACCTGCTCTCACTCAGAGACAGGAACACTCACACGCTTTTAACGCAACACTTTGTTATCTGGCTGCGAGTGGAGCTGTTAGAATGTGATTACTGGCACTTTTAATTAGACAACTTAATTCAGACATACTGAGAATACAAGAGTGTGAGTACGAGGTGTGTCGGGTCAATTTCAATACTGTAACTACATCTTATCAAGTCCAGTCATTGTATTTCTTTTATTTTATTGTTTCTAATATCTCTTTATTTCCCAGAACACCAATTGCGATTGGTTTAAAGGGATCATTTGGATTTTTTTTGAAGCCAGTCGGCACGTCGCCAGTTTGGAGAAGCAGAGAGTAGTGCCAGCACAGGCTGCTGTGGACAGGGTCAACAACAAAAAATATTTTAGAGACCTAAAAAAGCTCCACCCAAAAAAAAACCAAGGTCAGCTTAATTGTGTGCTATATTTAGAATATTTCCACTGCTACACGTTGTCATCAAATGACTGAGGTAATGATGTCAAAGGACTGATTTCATGGACTTTGGTTGGTTTGGAGAGAATATTTGGCTTGTATACTGGCAGTAATGTAAAGTAGTGAAAATATTCAAATATTAAAGTATAGTGTAAAATTTTTTGGGTGGAAAATGAGAAAACCACTGTTATACAATCCAGATATTGCTCTCTCCAAATGTACCAAATTCCACAGGCAAAATCTGTAATTTTACCTTGCAGAACACGGGAGTCGCTGATCTACCGCTGCCTCGATCTGTTAGTTTGTGTGTACTATTGTGTGACCTTGTTGTCTTAAAAGGATAGTTCGGATTCACCGAAATCGCAGAATAAAACAAACCAACTAAAAGCTCAAGGCGGCAGTAGACCAGCGACTCCTGTTCTCTGAGGTAATACAATGACTGATTTTGCCTGCGGAGGTTGGTTGGTTTGGACAGAATATTTGGCTTGTATACTGGCAGTTTTCCATCAGAAAAGGTTGTCTGACTGCAAGGTAAAGCAAGGAAAATATTCTAAATATTGTGTAAAATTAAATTGATATTATTTATTTTATTGGTGGACCTTTTTTAAGTGCCAAAAATGCCTTTTATTTTTTTGATAAACTGATAAACAAGCCAGAGCCAAAATCCGTCATTTTACCAGGCAGAACACTGGGGTTACTGTTCTACTGCTGCCTCTATCTGTTAGTTTGTATTATTGTGTGACTTCAGTAAATCCAAACTATTCTTTTAAGACGCTTAAGTCACACAATGAAGCAAACAAACTTATGGATCGAGACAGCTGTAGACCAGCAACTCCTGTGTTCTTTGAGGTAAAATGACTGATTTTGACTTTGGAGTTTGGTTGGTTTGGAGAGAATATTTGGCTTGTATACTGATGGTTTTTCATTGAAAAAGGCTGTCTGACGGCAAAGTAAAGCAGTGAAAATATTCTAA
Source organism: Lutjanus campechanus (assembly GCA_027495735.1). Classification (NCBI taxonomy): domain Eukaryota; kingdom Metazoa; phylum Chordata; class Actinopteri; order Lutjaniformes; family Lutjanidae; genus Lutjanus; species Lutjanus campechanus. The sequence goes on from JAJHUR010138443.1 coordinate 18,475, forward strand.
ATGTAAAATTAAACTGATATTGTTGGTGGACCAAAAATGCCCTTTGTTGCAGAAAACCACCGGTATACAAGCCAGATATTCTCTGTACCGCCTGCCATCTACCGCAGGTCATATGCTGACTATCAATAAGTACCTCATACAATCCCACATCAACTATCCCTTTAACAGTTGAACTGTGTGACTGATGGTTTTAACTCATCCCACATTTAACATTTAGCTTAATATAAAAAACCCCATGGCTAAATGAAACATACAGAATCACAATAAAAAATAAAAAAAAGTCCTGCTGGTTCTGAAACTTGAGTCAGCAGCATGAAATGTGGTTAGAAGTTACTTTGAAATAAAAACCGTTGAGATTTTGGTTTCACCCTCCACCCACCTACAGTGCCACACATACAGTACCTGTGCTTCATTTCCTATCAAGAACGAGTGAAAGTAGAACATTTGAAAACCACTGAAACATTGTTTCTAAAACAGAAACTCCACCTCCATCTGAAGTAGAAATTTCACCAAAAGCTTTTCAGAAAAATGAATCGGTTTGTTAAAGGCCAGTTTGCAGGAGAATTCTGCGTGTGGCTCGAATATTCCACTTTCTTTTGATTTGAGTAAAGAGGCCAGTGTGCTAATTATGGTTGTGACTGAAGTCAGACATAATAATGAAAGCATTTCATGAAAGCAGACTGAGGCGTCTTCAAATATATATATTTTTTCTAATCTGGCAAAACAACTTTCTCAGCAGTGTCTCCCTTTTCTCGCTGCAGGGAGGTTTGACAGATGAGACATGCCATCAATAGGATTTTTTAATGACTGCTTTTCAAAATAGCGTGTCAATTTACCTCAGTTTAGCTTTTGAATACCGCTCAAATTAAATCAGCAAGAGGACTCGCATGTAACCACAGTGTTGGGTTTAAATGTTCATCTTGATGTTGTCTGACAGTCGAAAACATGGAAGACAAGTTGTGTTGGGTCATGGCTTCATTTTTACTTTTCCTCACAGTCATGAAAACACTTCTTGATATCACAGAAACATGTTTTTGATTGAAGTAACTTTTTTCCCCCCACACAAAACTTTGAATGTGCACAGTAAATAATTTTGAGTTGATGCAACTTACAAATGTAAATTAACTGAACTCAGGTAAGTAATTAGTTAAAAGTCTTTTTGAGTTCTGTGAACCAAGTTGAGTTAAACGTATAAAGTTCAAAGCTAGGGGTCTCTCTCACATTAAACTAATAACAAAAGACAGTTTGATGACAATGTGAAGTAGTGTGGGATCATGGGAGTTGTTATTATAGATGAAAATCTATCTGACATGACTCACGTTCAACTTCCTTCCTCACTCTCTGACTTATCTGCCATTTTCTGTGCTTTCACAGAAATGATTGCAACTAGCAACTGCAAGAAGGAAATGCACCATTTCCTTGAATAAATTAGAAATTTCCCTGCTTTTGAACTTTGGTGACACTTGTGGAAAATGTAGGTGCACAGCTCAACAAAATATAAAACATGTATAGCACTTCTAGACATTTTAACGCAGAAATGTTTCATTTTATAGCTTTAAGTTAAGGTGAACCAACGCAGATGCAGCGACGAGCATGGCAAACCAATTTGATTTCCTTTTACAATTTCTCAGTTTGAAGAGACACTTCCTCATCTCACACGTAGAACTTACAGCTGCAGCTGCTCCTGTTGGTGCTACTTTATTCCAACATTAACACAAAGACAATATGTGAAACTGCACCCAGTGAATTTATTAAATTTTAAGTGTAAGTTGGTAAGGACTGAATTCAGCAGCAGAACATAGCTGGAGTTTGGCGTTGAGGCTCCTCGACCTCATCGCTCCCCACAGATTGTGATTACATAGAGATATACAGGAGTGATGAGCAAATATCTTGAGCACCCGTCGGGGCCTGCAGGTGGATGCTGGGGTGGTGGTGGGGCTAAAAGAGCAGGTGGTGCTGGTGCAAGGCAACAATGCACTGACAGGCAGAGGGAGAGATGGGAGGTTTTAGCAGTTTAAATAGGTCGCCAGATTGGAAGGGTGCGTTTGGTTTGTACTATAGAGTGTGAGGCAAGTCACACGTGATTGGCGGTGCAGCTCGAGTCGACTGCCTGAACATGCTCGCATGCGTCACCACTGTACATTAAAAAACATACAGCAAGTTACCATCATGTCTTCTTCAGACTATGAAAAAGAAAGGTCTCCAAAGAGTTTTAACTCACACGATTCATGCTGCGTCTGCTAAATATGTTGCACCTGCACTGTAAAAATATACGCTCATTTGGCTCTTTTCTACTAAACTGTGTGTACAAGAAGAAAATTATTATTATTTTTTTTTTTTTAAAAAAAAGCAAATTGCTGCTGTTTTATGTAAAGAAAGCAAAACATTTTTATATTCAGCATAATGCTACTGTGTTGTTAATTGGACTTAATTAGGCTACATCATCTTTATGAATGTTAGTAAAAAACATATGTCTGTGTAGGTTCTCAGTCATCCAGGTCATGGTATGCCTACAACAAACCTTGCTACGGTTAGTAAAAAACAAAGTCCAAAATTAAAACTTGTTGACTTAATATTAAAAAAATAACAGTTAGTCAATCTAGCAAGGGATGAGATGTTTATGTCAAGTGAACATAAAGTGCTCATGTCACTAAACCAGTAAAACCTTGTGTCATGTGATTTGTTAGTCGGCTCTGGGAAAGTTACTGAAATTTAGTTATCAGGTACAGTTAGTTACTTCACTCAAAAAATAATTGTATTACTTTACCAATTAGTGCATTATAAACATAATTAGTTACTAAGGAAAGTAACTTTTGCAATACTTTTAAATGTCTCCTTAAATTATCTTATTAATGAACACAAAGCCATATTTTTTATATTATTTTAATGTGGCTGTATTACTCTAGTGTAGTTATATTATTTTAATGTAGCTGTCTATCATTGTACCCAGCATCACTAATAGAAGTTATTATTCCTCCTGACCACCAGAGGGCAGCAAAGAAAAGTGTCTATCTATAAGATACACTTTTATTGTCTGTGGGTTGGACAGCCGGCTTTGGCAGAAGAAGATTCACAGGATTGTTGGATGAAAGTTAACTAGGTGTTGCTACAGTAATTTATAAATAATTAAATGATGAACAGTTTATATTAAACTACGATGAAAAGCATCGCCTAAACTGTCACGCACCACCATGAGGTTTGGTAATGTGGTGACGTCGATGGGAAAGTAGTTGTGCTTGTCTGCTGCGTTTGCTTTCCTCTGCATTTGTCCACTGTTTTCAGGTAAGACAAAGTAACGAGTAACAAGCTCATTTAAATTTTAGAGTAGAGTAGAGTAGAGAGTATCACGTTACTGTGAAAGGTGTTACTCCCAACATTGGTACTCACCGCCTCCTCCTCTTCCCTCATGGCAGGCATGGTGCTGATGGAGAGGTTGATGGCAGTGATGGTGACAAACAACACTGACAAACAGGCGAAGATCTTCCCTGGGAGGCCTGAGTGAGGCCTCTCCACCATGTCTCTGAGCTTGCTCATGCACTGGTTGAGTCTGGACTCCGCTGGACGCTCCCTGGGGCCATTTTCTGAATCCAACAGATCCTCCAGGAGCTCCTCCTCCTCCTCAGCCCTCTCCATCGCCTCAAACTCCTCCACCCGCTGCAGCAGTCGCCGGCGACAGCACCATTCCAGGTTCTCCTCAGGGACCCCCCAGTAGAGCAGCTCCTCCCTGAAGGAGAGGGCGCACATGTCCCTGAGGGACCGCAGCTTTCCCGCCCTCAGGAAGGTCAGGATGGTGCGGAAGGCGCAGGGGCTGCGGTCGAAGAAGAACTCGTTGTGCGTAACGTCATAGTCATCACAGATGCGCATGATCTCATCAAAGCTGCTGCAGAGGTGCAGCTGGCCCAGACGAGACAGGGGGAAGTCCTCTAAGGTGGTCCACGGCAGCTGGTACCGCAGGCCGCCCACATTGATGATGGCGTGCAGTTTGCGGGCGCTGGACAGCAAGGTGTCGTCATGGATGGTGCCGAGGTCCGGGGCCCTCTGCGCCCTCTTGTAGAAGGCTCCCTTTTGGGCCTCCTCCTCTTGAGGGGGAGGCGCGTTGAGGGAGTTATCAGAGGCACAGCTCAGGGCACTGTAGTCGTAGTCGGAGCCATCACCCGCCAGCAGGGTCATCTTTACTGGTCTGCTCACATCCCTGTGCTCAGTCTGCCACCATCACACTGTCACCTGCAGAGGGAGGACAGAATAAACAGTTTAGTCCCACACATCATAAAGGACCTTAGACTGGGTTGCACCAACAAAGACTAATTTTATCAAAGATTAGTCCAATTCAGAGTTTCAAAACTAGGTTTAAAACGAGTAAATCCAGGCTTAGAATTAAGTAGAGTTCTGTTGCATAATTATTTGTGATTTGAATCTAAATTACTAAATTATCATTATAAAATAACCTATAATCAGTAAGGAGATGCTTACCCAAATTAAACTAATTAATGACTAAACAAATTAAACATAAGTAGCTAAAAAGTTCACAAAATATTAAATTATTTGCTAACTAGCAAAAAACAAAACAAGCAAAAAACAATAAACCCCCAACCCAGCCTTATTGTTTAAAACACATGTTTGGACCAAATAAGATTTTTCTTTTAATTCATTGAGGAGCATCCGATAATTTAATGTAAGCCTACTAACATTCGTATGGACTCTTGGAGATAAGTTGGAGCAATGCCGACAATGCCGCTATACATTAAAACTAAAAACATAGTGGTGGTTATCCTGTTAACCAAAAATGACTAATAACACAATGCAGCATTATTGCAGCAGGAGGCACTTAGATCATTTGCATTTTAATTCTAACGGCCAGTCATCATTATGAGGAGGCACAGCCCTATGCAAACAATTTCTGCCTGCAGAACAACCCACTCACTGAAGAAATGTGATGAAAACCGGCTTGAAATATTCCAACACAAAGACTATTTCTGATATTTTAAAGACACAGCGGGGAAACTTCACTAAGATCATTGACTAAGATCAAAATATTCATTTACCTTCTTAAATCTTATAGAAAAAAAAAACCTTGTTTGACTGTAAAGTCTTTTGGGACCAGCATGTGCCAAATAGATTCACTGTAAATAACTTAGAATCACCGAATGAAATCAAAATAGCTGCTGCCTGGCTTTTATCAGCCAAGTTATGGATGCGCTCTGTCTGTCACTAACAGAGTGCAGAGTGTGCTTGTGTCTGGCTTATCACACTCATTATTACACACGGTTATTACATTCTGTGATAAAATCACAAGGTGAAAGGTAGAAAAATGAGACTAGTGACCACTGGGTTCAAATTGCTTCAAGTAACTGTTGTACCTTGGGTGAAGAAAATGGTTCTTCTCCAATTTTTAATTTCAAGTCCCAAGCAGTGAAATTTGGATTTATGTTAAAATTTCTAAAATTATTTTTGTTAAATATACACAGTGTTATTAAACGTTTTGCCCCCAAAAAGGGAACTAAATAATGTGATTTATTGACATTTATGAAGCATTTTATGGCTCCAAACACTACTTTTGTTCATGTGACTCACCTGCCTCAATGTTGAAAATAAGAGTTAAAGGTCATCTTTTCCTCTGGTGAATTTATTGTGTGTCCTTACTAAACAGCTCATTAATTGAATATTTTGAACATTTTAAAAAATAACTTAATATTACTGTTGAAAACATGGATATGTTAGGAGCCAAAGCTAACATTACAGACCTTGTTAGCTGCCATTTATCTGCAAAATTAACAAAAATGTCCCTACTGCAACAGCTTTAAGTGTTGAGGTAATCCAGCTATTTAATCCAGCTAATGCAAACAGTAGTTTACTGTTAAAGGTTAGATTATCACCACCTCCCATTAAAACTGTGTCCTTAAAAACACATGACGTCATTACAGCTTTATTTGAGTGATTAATATGATTTTTATTTGCAAACATTATTTTAACAGGTTAGTAGAGTTAATTTACTGGCTGAATTGCAAATATATGTCACAAAAAGCAACACATTTTCTTTTGTTGACTTGCAAGGTTGCTGTCTAAATTTTCCATTGAGTAGAAAAATGGATCATCCTCTATTTTTTATTGTTTCAGTATTTACAATGATGCACAAAACATGATGAAAATACATTTAAATTTTACATATATATAATTTAAGTATTAAATTAATGTTTGCTCTTACCGCAACAAATCTTAACGACTACATACAATTTTTTGGTATCTATTTATATATACATCATAAAATCTGATGCTTAAAATTCAAATTCACAGAAGTTTATTTTTTTACTAACTTCGTAAAGTCAAAAATGGCTGTAGTTGATTAAAAACACCCCAAACATCCGTAACAACTGCACTGAAACAGCCCCGGTAAGTTATCTGTGTTAGCACAAGATGTAGTTGGTTATTTGTGTTTATTTTAGTGACCTTCAGCCCACTTACACATCCAGGAGACACAGAGCAACATGTGCGTCCCACTGGAGCCATTCAAAACAAATGTGCACCTACCGAGTGAACAATAATATTCACTTTCAACTTTCAGTTTGTTCCACCGACAAAAATATCTGGGTCTTCAACTTGCTATGTTCGCTGGGCAGGTACAGAACAGGTAGCTGGTCTGAAGTTTGTTTGTTTGTAGATTGTTGCCTGCAGTTTTTTACGGTGGTTAAACTAAACTATATCTTGATTCTAAACTTTTAGTTGCTATTGCACATACAATATGCATAAAGGAAAAGTTGCTCATTTCTGTTTTTTCTATCATGTGGGCCTAAGTCAAGCTAGCTCAATTTGGCTGCTTCATAAAAGGAATATTTTGAGATTTAGGGAAATATACTTTATGGTTTTCTGCCGGGGAGTTTGCTGAGAAACTCAGTACCACTGTAATTTCTTGATGTTAATTAAGGATATAAGCCAGAGATTTGGTTGCACAACATAAAAGCTGGAAAAAAAAAAATCACATCACAGCATGGTTTCACAGTATGAAAAGATATTGCACAGAATGATTGCACAGTAATTGCAAAGGATAATTGCACATTAGAGATACCGGGGATATGGCGGAGATTGAATATAATTTTCATAAGTATGTTTTCATTAGTGTATAACCACATGAAAAACAATGGCTCTAAATACGGATTTTTCGCAAGTTTCACAGCCTTGTAACGGCAGGGAGAGACAAGGTTAACAAGAGAGAACTGTATTGTAAATATTTTCAGATTTTAAGTCAAACACAAGGAAGCTGTGCTGCCATTTTAAAAACACAAAAAAACGTGTCTTGTAATTGAGATAACAGATCATCTGTCCAACATGTCGCTCCCATGAGAGCACCAACTTGAAAATTAATCGTCTTTATCTACAACATTTATCCACGAATCACGCAGCAGAAACAACACTTCAGTGCCATAATCTTTTCAGTATGAATATGTCATTTATGCATCATTAAACATGATCAGTGATCTAGATACATGAGGCATCGAGGGATAACAACTTCACTCCCCACAGTGTGTATGAACATCTGTTACCCACAGCAGCCTGGGAATTATGAATAATGGCCTGATGTTGTTCCGGCTGATGTTAGATAATTCACTGATGTAACTGCTTTGTGCAGCTACTGAAGAAGATTTATTTAAACTCTGAAACAAATCTGTCAGCGTGAGTTCTTTAAATCTGTCTCAAACATTAGATGAGGTGGATTTCAAACACGATAATTTCACTCAGGTGTTGGTCACAATCACACCGTCGGACGGGTTCTAATGAGAACAAACTGACAAAAGTTTGTTCTCGACGTTGAGATTTTTTTTCAACAATCTCAGAAATAAAGATACTTACTGGAACCATAACCAGGTGAGACCATCTGAACTATTTGTGAAAGGTTCCACCCAGAACCCCCTATGAGAGATTCCACAAAACACCAGCTATGGTGTAATGGTTCCACCCAGAACCCTCTCTGGAAGTTTTATTCAGAACCTCTCCACCTTCCCAACGGTGCCCACAAGAACCCACCAGAGGGTTCTAAGAAGAACCTTTTTACATTTCAAGGGTTTTATCTGAGACCCACTGAGGGGGTTCTACAGAGAACCTTTTTAGCCCCCAAGGGGGTTTATCAAGAACCCACCATGGGGGCTGTACAGAGAACCTTTCTATATTCTAAATGTTTTATCTAGAACACACACACAGAGGGGGTTCTGCCAAGAACTTTTTGGGGTTTTATCTAGAATATATTGAGGGGGGTTCTATAGAGATCCTTTTGATATCCAACAGTTTTATCAAGAACCCACCAAGGGGTTTCTTCTTAGAACCTTTTTATATTCTAATGTTTTTTTTTCTAAAACCCACCAAGGAGGTTCTACAGCAAACCTTTTTCATCTAGAACCCACAGAGGACCTTTTTGAATTCCAATGTTTTTTTTTTAATCAAGAACCCACCAAGGAGTTTCTTCAGAGAACCTTTTTATATTCCAAAATTTATCTAGAACCCATGAGGGGGTTCTACTGAGAACCCTTTTATTTTCTGAGTTTTTTTCAGAACAGAAGGGTTTTATCTAGAAAATATCAAGGGGGTTCTCCAGAGAACCTTTTTAATTTTACAAAGGTTTCATTTAGAACCCACAGAGGGGGTTCAACCGAGAACTGTTCTATATTCCAAGGGTTTTATCTAGAACATTATCAAGGGGGTTCTACAGAGATCCCTTTTATATTCCAATGATTTTAACTTTCAACAATCCTTGAAAAAGTCTTTCTTTTAAAAAGGGAGTTCCTTGGATGAAAAAAGTTCTTCATGGAACCCCTAGTTTTACGAAGAACCCTTGACGAACCCTTTCTTGAAAAAGTGAATGGTTCTGGGTAGAACCTCAGCCCTTCAGGAAGACCCCTTGTTGAAGCAAAACTAGACATACAGACCAAAGAGAAAGAACAATATCTAAAAGCAGGAGAGAGAAGGAAAAGAGAAAATGTTTACTGAACATCACCAGTGCAGCGAGGACCTCGTGGCCTGTGTCCAAACTAATTTAATCAATTACAGTAATTTGGGGGGAGGCAGGTTAGCCAGTCAGGAATTAAAATGTCACTGCCAGGATTTGCTGCACCACCAATTTCTGGGTCAGGAAGGAGGCCTCGGCTTCTAAAACGGGGATGTGAATGTGTCACTGAGCAGTTATTAGGCACCTGCACTGTCAGCCTGTGTGAGCTGCTGATTACAGTCAGCACCATCTTCCACCCATGAAATTAGAGCAAACCCACCCAGAGCTCTTCTCTCTGACACTCTGCATGCTTAACCTACACCACTACTCCATGGTGTTTCATTTAGGAGAAATATTCAATAGTTCACATGTGAAATAGGTCAGGAGAATTACTTTGCACTGTGGCCGGCAGAGATAGAAAATATTTCAATTTAATGCATTTAAAAGTATTTAATTACTTTTGAGTGTTCTGTAATTTGTATTTTGCTGAGTGGAAAAATGTGAATTAGATAGAGAGATGGATGTAAATTGTAAAAAAAAATTACTAAGAGCTAGTATTTAAAGACACATTTTCATCCTCAGGTTTAAACTGTAGAACAAACTGTACAACAATTAGCCTAAGTACAGTCTTTGGCTAATTGTAAGTGAATCGTGTGACATGTCTGTCGGGCCCAGCAATTTAATTTGTCTTCCTCGTGACCTGTAGCTTGAGGGAAGAAGCTGCTTGGGTGTTTGGTGGAAATCTCCCCTAATCAAAGTATGACCAGATGTTGCAGCTAAGGCAAATTTATTGAATGACACTAAATTACAATAGAAGAAAAGAGCAATTAGCAAACACATGGGAGGCAGAATTGGCAAATATACTGACGAGTTAGGAACCACCAACACATCCTCAAACCTAAATGACGGCATTGCCAATAATGACCAAAACGATGTATGTGTCCGCTGGAGAGTATCAGCGTCAGACATACCAGACCTCAAGTACGTGATATAAGTCATAAGTTGCATCACATTAAACACATAGTTAAAGGTATATTTCACCCCAAAATAAATATTCAGTCATTATCTACTCACCCTCATGCTGATTGAAGGCCGGGTTCAGTTTTTTAGTCCACAAAATGATGCTGGAGTTTCACAGGAAAACAGTGTTGCAGAATCTCCCAAACAATGGAAGTGAATGGTGACCAAAAAAAAAAAACAGAATAAAAACATAATTTAGCTCCATACTGCTCGTCTGCTCGGCATCGTCAGGACTTTAGGAGACTTGGACTATAACAGATGAGCAGCATGTATGAAGGCATTTTATGTTTTTGTTTGGGAAATTCTGCAACACGGTTTTCCTGTGACACTCTAACAACTCTAACAAAATAAACCCAACTCTAAATCAGCATAAGGGTGAGTAGATCTTAAAGTATCCCTTTAAGATTGCAAAGCGTTTGCTGTTTGGTTAAAAGGTCGCAGCTTGGTTAAGTTTAGGCACTAAAACTACTTTGTTAGATTTAAGAAAAGTTGAGATAATTCCGATTTCCAATTATTTTTAGGGGTCTAATAGGACGGTTTCAGTCTTTCTATAATTTTATAATAATAGAATTTTTGTAACTTTTCTTTAATGTAAAATTTAATTTGATGCTCATAATAAAACACTGACTATTAAACAACCTTTAAATTTTCTCCAAAAGTGCTCCAGGTTACAGCCAGGCCTTATTATATTATTATTATTATTATTATTATATCAAGATATGTACCAGAAGGGAGCACAATCTTGTGAGATCTCGAAGGAAATGAAATGATTTCACATGATCTTGGGGAAGCGGGTGTAGACAAACCGGAGACAGACGGTGCAGTGAGAAAAGCAGAAGCAGAAGTTAAACGAGTCTGGATGAGAAAATGTTTGGGGAGACGCATCAGCACAGGTTGTTTGTTCTGCAGCCAGAACAGGAGGTGAGATTTTAACTGTCGGTCTGTGAACAGCAGTCTGCTGCTGGCTAATACTGTCCTGAAGAGCTGATCCATCTCTTTGCAGACCGACTGTCTTCTCTTAATCACTCATGCCAACTTCATGCATGCATGTGCTTGCGTGTGTGGCTTTGACCAGTGCTGTTGTGGCTGTGACGTTACTGTCTGTGTCATGTGACCATTTTACAGGGCATGAATGTGAATATGACTGGTACAGGTCAGTTAATTAAATACATACCAGTATTTTTTTTTCTTTTTTTTTAAATACATTCAGTGAGCAAGTATTTGTAATTTGTAACAAGATACTTCCTGATGTATGTGTGTCCATCTCTGGTGATCAGTGCAGACAAAATAATCATGTAGACCAGTGAAACATCTCTAATGGGGCCTTATATCTGCACATTCACATCTTCACATTTTTTTGAGTGCAGTGATTGTCTGTTAAATCAAGACTAGTTGCATACGACAAAAAAAAACCAAGACACAAGAATGAAAATCATCTCTCAAAACAGTGTCAAATCCCTCCTTTTTGCTGCTACGCATCCGTAAATTCTCACATTCTGCCTCCATGCGGCGGAGGTTATCGATACGCCTACAATGCATCACCAGTGTGGATGTGCACAGGCCTACGCCACTCTCCTACTAGATTAAATCACACTTAACCCCTTGAGGCTGTTTGATTTCTCACTTTGCTTTTAAAAAACGATTGTGCTTTTGTCTCTCCAAAGTCACAGGAGCATTTTTTTTAAACTCTTGTTTTGTTTTTTTCCCCTCTCTGTTGTGCCTCAGATCCCTCCTCTGGGGGGGAGGGCGAAGTCTATCTCGGAAGGAGAGATGAAACGCTGCAAAGACAGCGAAGGCTGTTCTCCCCGCCAGATCGGCTGAGGTCTGGCCTCTCTCTGTGCCAGCGTTATCGCAGCTAAGCCACAGGGCATGTTCTCCAGATTGCCTGGTGAGTCACAGGGTTGTGAGTCTCTGCTGCCTGACTGCATTGTGCATGCATTTCCCACAGTGCCCTCCTCAAGAGTCTTTGGAGGGCTTCGCTACCACTAATATTGATTGAGATTATTTTAATGAGCACAGTAATGATAACGAGTACCATGAGGTCAAGCAGAGCAAATCATCAAAGCATTCCTCACCCCTTTTTAGAAGTTGAAGAAGGATTGATGTAATATTTATTTTATCACTCTGCAGAGAAATGTGTGCAACACTCCGCTTCAATATGCATGATTTTGACTGATAAAAATCTGCTTTTTTCAAATGAACACGTGCAGAGCGTGTATCTCACAAAGAGACACGAATAGCTCATTTATTAATGATCGCTATTCACGGCTGCACGCTTGTGGAATTGCTGTGGAATTTACAAAGAATCAGAATTGGACAGATTTTTTTCCAATCTGTCTCCGAATCGCGGATTTGCAATTCATCTTGACTCAGTCTGTGAAATACAAACACATGGTAATTAAATGAGTGATCAGTGTTTCTGATGAAAATCTCAACCTCAGACACTCACAAAGAGAAACACTGAACAGCTGTTAACCCTCCGGTGATAGCTGTTCAGAGTGCAGAGTGCTGTCTTATCTTCTTGCACACAGCCTAACAACTATATTTGTTCTTTCTGACATACAAATAGTAGGTAATTTGGTTAATCTGGGATACTTTTTGCAATTTTGACTTCTGCAGCTCTCTATCTAACACATTAGATCAACCTTTCTGGAACCTCACAGATGTTTGCAAGCAAGACCAGAAGACAGAATGTAGATAACACACCCAGTAGAAAAATGTGACACCTATTAGCGATATTTGTGCCAAAAGAAACATTCTGCCTGTAACTGATAATCTGGGGCACTCAGTATCACCATTTTTTAAAAAGCATTATGAAAACATGTCAAGAACAGAAAGCTGAAAAAGAAAATGTGTGTTAATTTCATGAATTCATATAAATGTCATAATATTTTTTTCATAAACAACTTAGATAAAGATTAAATTAAATATCAAATATCTTAATTTCTTTATGATTTTATTTTTATGTCATTAATTTAACTTTATATCTTTTTTTTCTATGTCTTTATTTTTCTTTTTCACTTGTTATTCTTTTATTTTCATGTTCCAGCACTTTTGTACGTGCACAATTACAATTACAACATACTGTGTGCTCTGAACCTTACCTAGAAACTTTAAGGCTTTTTCATTCCAGACTTTGCACATTAACAATATTTAAACAAGTATCCAATGCATCAGTGGCAGAATTTGCAATTTGCAATTTGCAATTACATTGCAGCTTTTATTTTTTTCCAGACATAGGGTTGATTTTTCTTAAGTTTCACTTCAGACATGAACACATCTGACCAATCAAACTGTGTTTTGTTGATGACGCTTTGGTGCCATTCTAAAATACTTCTTGAAGCTATTGGTGCGTAAAGACCTAAATGTATTTTTCTCCCTTTGAAGCACCTAAATGACTGTCCCAGATTACCCAAAGCATGCTGTCCCGTATTATCAACCATTTGTTAAAGTGGGACAACAAAAAATGTTTGAAAAAAGAAAAACTAAAACAAAATTTATACTCAGCATGTTTGTAGCTTAAAAGGATACTACACTTTCCATGATAACCTACTCAGTATGTACTCACCACTATGCCGATGATGATAAGTGAAGATCTTCAGTTCACAAAACAATCCTGGAGTTTCAGCAGAAAACAGGGTAGCAGCCTCATCCAGTATGGCAGTGTACTGGATGAGGCTGCTACCCTGTTTCTCCTAAAACTTTGTTTTGGAAATTGAAGATTTTCATCCACCATCACATCGACATGGTGGTGAGTATATACTGAGTGGGTTAATCTCGCAAAGTGGAATATCGCTTTAAATAGATCAAAAACATAATTTGATAACAACTAGGAAAATTGTCGTATTTATGACAGATTTATTTCCTTAACATTAAACTTCCCATATCACCCAATGTCCTAAAAAATGTTTAAAAAGCAAAATAATGCTCTTTATCAAGATGTTTCACAACATTAGTTGCCACATGAAAATTGATTTCATCCTGTACTCTTTCTCTCAAGGCTAAATGACCATCTAGACCACACGATGTCCGTTTGTTCTCCCCAACAACCAGTTCTCTTCCTCTTCCATTAACAGCTCGCTGCTCTCTAATGGACTATAAGAGGCTGGTATTTCCAGAAATGGACTTGAAACCACAAGAGCTGCTGAGACCCAACTTTCTCTCTTTCTCTCCCCCTCTCTGTGAAGTCTGGTTAAACACGCTGAAACAGTCAGGCATGCCAGGAGCGTTTCTACCCCCAGAAGACCTTCCCCCTTTACAGTGATTCCTGCAGGAATAGTTGTAAACAAAAAATGTTTCTTTTTTGTTGTAGGTGGGCGGTATTAATGCATACTGAAAACCCTGGAAGAAGAAATAGCCCCGGGACAAAAACGGTCTCCCTAACTCTGTCTGTGGTCCACCACAATGTGCAGCTCTCTGTTGCTGAGGTACGGGGAAGTACGCTGTGGAGATAATACACTTCAATAATGAGCTGTGTTTGCACTAATGGTGTATTTTGTGTTCTGTTTACCATTTGACTGCAGCTGCAACTTGCTCATGCTTTTAATGCATCTAGCTAACACATCATGATTATGTTTTAAAGGTAATATACTTACCACACTATGTCATACTAAATACATATGTAATATATTTATTTATTTACTTTTTTCCCTAGTCCGGATCGTCTGTTTTGTTTGTTTCACATTTATTAGAGTAAAAATTAATGCAGAATGTTTGCCAAATGAGTAAAAGTCACTGAACTCCTACACTGTAAAAAGTGTATTTGTGTAGTAGCTGCAGTAATGCAATGTTTTGAATTAGTCCCATTCAGGGTTCTGCAAGTTATGACAGTGCATTTTTGTGGATTATAACAACTTGAAATTACATCCCGTTCTTGTAACCTGCTATTCTTATTTCAGTAAACAGCAGTTAAGATGGGAGGGATGCCACCATAAATCTGAGCTTTTGTGGGATGGTTCCTCCATGAGAGGTTCTGGACACGCATGAGGAGTCTTGTGTATGTTCTGTCAAGATGAGGCTTTGAAAAAGTTGATCTTGGTGGCTCCTGAGACGTCTGACTGTCAAATTGGATGTAACTTATCACAAGCACTCCAAGCCTGCCCTTTCCTTGTCAGGAAGTCTTTTCTGCTGCTGACTTCATATGACCCGAGGTATTTGAATTCGTCGATTTCCTTGATTTCAGGGCCGTTCATGGAGCGGACGGGTGGATGATCCAGCTATTCCTTCAGAATCAGGTCCACTATGGCTGCTGACTCTTCAAGGGATCTTCCAAGCTGAAGATATGAGTTCAGGTTGGTCGGCCACTTCTGGCTTTAACGACCAGATCTTCTGCCTACTGTGAGACCTTTTCAGCAGTTGGTATCTAATGATTGCCTGAGGACACAGTCGACACCTATAATAAAGAGAAAGGGAGCATGTGTGTCACCCTGTAGGACGCCTGTAGTTGGATATTGCTACAGAGCAAAAGACCAGAAAATCTTGGACATTCTCTTCTGGAGACTTCCTTGTCGTTCAACAGGAAGTAGACCTCTCACATTTACAGATCTGCTGACTTGGGCCACTGGACTGACTGTGGATGAACTTGGTGTGGCAATGAGCAACAGAACCCAGTGGAAGTAACATGTGTCTCAGAACTTAAGGGCAGGACGATGATGATTTCAGTATAAGCCTGTCAGTTAGGTTTCTCTTAGTATGGTGTGTCTGATGTTATGACGTCCATCTCTTTTACACATTTTTCCCCCTACGAGTGTGTCACAATTTCTCTCGCTCTCTCAGAAAGAAGGTTGGGTCTAATGCAACGCAAAATTACATTTTGTGATCAGATAATGTGTTTTGTTAGATTTAAAACGGCCCTACTGAAATGGTTAAATTGTGCTGTTTAAGTTTTAGTAAACTCGCTGAATTAAAGTCATGCTAACAGTAGGTAATTATATTCATTACACTGAAATAACACACCAAGCTTGCAATAAAAATCTATTTTTTTCAAAACTACACTATTAGGTTGTTAATGAGCAGTATTTTACGGAAGCTAATTGAGTTGAAAAACTGGAAGCTTTTAAGATATTCTGTCTGAAATTCAGGTTGAATTATTGCAAACTGTTGATTTGAAACTGATTAAGTACGTTTAACGTCTTCAGAAAAGACTTTTGAACAAGTCCAATTGCTTTCGATTTAATCTTTCTTTGGATTACAATGACCTGGACGAATGAGAACATTCACAGACATCTGACTTAAAGCAATTGTGTTCATATAACTCATAAACCAGATTTGGAAAAAACTCAGATCATTTGTGTATTACCAATTGAAGTAATTCTTTGAAGGTGGTTTCAGAGTAGTTTTATATTGTAAGATAAGTGACAGTTACAGTTATGAACTTACAGTGTGGGTTAGGGTTAGGGGAGGGAGGGAGTGGGGGGGAAACAAGTCATTTCAATCATGAAGTATATATTAAATAGGGCTTCAACCTATTTAATGTACTGTCTATGGATATGCTTTTCCTAAAAAACAATGCAGAGGCTCATTCAAAAATAGTCCCTCGCAATCATCACTTATGACCTTGGCCGTTTCTTGCTATATGTGGACTATGTGGTTGCATAGGGCCCACAAAACCATGAGGGGGCCCCAGATCAGTGCAATGTAGGTCCAGAGATCAGTGGGGAAGTTCTTTCACATGTCATAACAACAACATGAGTTGAAATAGCATGAATTTTATTATCTAAGTATTGTCTGTTGCTCTCAATTTAATTTTGGATCTGTAAAAGGAGTCTTCACATAGTAATGCAGTACTCATTAACAAATTTGTCTCATTTATTCACATTTGGCAGATGTCATAATTCAGATTCTGTAAATCTTGTAAGCTGTCAGGAGTTTCTTCACGTAGGTGAGCTCCATTGTTTCCTATGTATCATCATATTCTACGGGCTTAAAATGCTGGGGCCATGAGATGTTTGATTTGATTTTGAGAGCTTAAAGTGCACAAAGTGCATTTAAATGTTAAAAACCTGCCCTTGGACCACTTTAGGGGGTTTAGATTCCCTTCACTACAGTTGCACAAAAAAGGTGCCCCCCAAAAATATTTTGCATAGGTCCCCTGAAAAGCTAGAAACGGCCCTGCTTATGACCCACTAGGTGTGTGTTGGTGGCTGAATCTGCAGAGACCCTGCTCTCTGCCTGTATTTTCTTATTTTCTTATTATTTTGCAGTGCTCAGGACGCTTTACCAACCTGAAGTGTCAGAATTTAATGACCTTAGACTGAGACTGAGACTCAACAATCAACTTCAACTTCAACTTCAATCATCGTCTTCACCTGACAAATCCTGCATATTCTAACTTTAAATGTGAAAAAAATGACTGTAACCTTTTGAAATGCCATTCAAGCATTATTTTCCATGCGTCCCTAACAAAGAGCAAATGAGAAGCATCACACCTCTGTCACTTTCTGCCTGCAGTTTATTTCCCAGCCTGTCCCCAGTCTGTCTCTCTGTCCTCAGAAAACACTCTATCCCCCAGACAGGGTCTGAACCGACCGACCAAATCCCCACATTTCTGCATCACCGCCCCACATTATGCCTCAGCACTCCTCATCTTCTTAGCCCTCGCTAGCTGTGACATACAATATTCAGTGAGACCCTAAAACCATCACCTTACCGTCACCTCAACTTCACACCTTGCATTCACCGTAAAAAAAAACAATATATGTTTTTCTTTTTACTTTGTATCATTCCAGGCATTGAGTGGATGATTGCATGCTCACCGTTTGTCAATGCTTCAACTAACTTGATTATATAAAGATTGCATAACATTAAGCTCTCTGCGTTGTCTGTGTGCATTAACTAATACTCACTTTTCATCTTTTGCTGCCCCTTTCCTGCGAGGCTGCAATTGTCTGACCACCTGATCTCTCTGGGCTATGTAAACAATTTCTTTTTCACAGGCAGCAGATAAAATTGGCGCTGAGGCCAGGCATGTGTGCAGGCAGGCACGACCTCGTGCCGGTGAAGACCTGACTGTCTGTCACTCCGGACAGAGTGTTTCAAAGGACCTCTGCGCCCGGACTCTGCCAGCGCAGGTCCCTGTGGGGGAGGGGGGGTGACAGAAGGTACAAGCAAAGATTGATCAAAGATAGGCGAAGGGAAAAAAAAGACTCCACTCTTAACACTATAAAACTGTGAGTGAGGAATTACTTTAGTTGATGAGATGGAATAAATGGACCAGACAAACAGCCACATGGGGCTTTCTCTGGCCCGGCTGATGGATGTGAAGTGAGCTTACATGAAGAAATGAAGCAATAAGATGTCCTGAGTGATGGGCAGTATTTGAAAGAGCTTTTTTTTTTTGTTTTTTTTTAACAATTTCGTGTCCAAAAACGAGTTCTGCAGTCTCAATAGTGAGTTGATGCCATAGACAGTTGAAATCCTATTTAATATACAATCTAAAAGTGAGTTGTTTCCTCCCGTCCCCTCTTCCCCTGACTCAAGGAAGCTCAGGCAGGCTGCAGGAACACTGCAGGAATGCAAGACGAGTGCAACATCGTAAATTGACGATGACAAGCAACGATGAGTCCTAACCTGTAAGTTGATCAGCTGTTTATAACTGTCAGTTGTCTGTCAATGTAAAGTTAAGCCTGTCATCCTGAAAACAAAAGCCCGCTGCTCTGAAAATGCTCACTCTTAAAGTTCAGTGACTGCCTGCCAGACTCCATTAACATTTTGCTCAGTTTAACTGTTATAAACATCTACTCCCTCTAAAAGATCATTAATGTTTTCTTACGACTCATGAACAGACACTTACTCATTAGACAAACAGTCTGCATTAGTTTGAACTCTAATTAACAAGCAAACAATAGAACAAGTTACAGACTGGAACAGAAATGGACACTGTGGCTGTAGCCTTGTTGTCAGAGAAGTTACGTTTCCTTAATCCAGACATTTTCAAACTTTTCTGGCACGTCCCCTGTCAGAAACTGAAAAAAGTTCATGCCCCCAAACCCAGGGTTTCTGTAGGTTTCAACAAGTTAAATTTAAGACTTTTAAAGACCATTTTGAGTGCAATTTAAGACCTATTTCACATCCACACAGGCAAAAAAGTAAATGCACAGTTTGCATCAGTGTTTTCATTTTCATTGATCAATAGCCTACAAATTTTCTCCCCCTAAAAGTAAAAATAAAGTATTGTTTTAAAGTAAACAGCAACATTAACATCATTAATCCATTTTAAGACCTGTCAAAATCATATTTAAGACATTCTAAGGCCTACAATTCAGATTATTGGATTTTACTGGAACCCTGCAAATCCCACAAGTATTATCAATCATTAATAATAATTGGAAAGACAACTAATAAAAAAGGATTTAAGCTGAAATTTATTGAAAAAAAAGTTGCATGATAGCATCTGCAAACTCCTGTTTGTTTTTCTCTCTGCCATGAATTGATTATTAAAAGACTATTAAATCAATCACCAAATATTTTGCTTATCAGTAAATTGTTTTGAGTAATTTTTAATGTAAAATAAAGTCCAAATTCTGATTTCAGCGTCGAAAATGCAAATATTTTGTTTTTTTTAGTCCTCTATGACAGTAAACTGAATATCTTTGGCTTGTCTTTAAAACAAGACATTTAAGGACGTCAACCTGGGCTTTTGGGAAACTGTAATAAATATTTTATTCACCATTTTCTGACCAAACAACTCAATTAAACGATTATGAAAATAATTGTTAGTTGCAGCCCTGGTCATCCATGTTTGTTTAGTTTGGGAATCACTGCCTTAACTTCTGATGACATATCACGGTCATTTTATGATTTATTACAGTAAATATATGACAGATTTCTTCTTTAAGATGTTTGTTGCTGCGTGCAGAAAATTAAAGCTTACCTGTCACTGGATATAACAGGTCATGTCATATGAACAAGGTGCAAGTGACAACTAGAATTTTGTGTAGTGTTTTTTAAAAAGTGCACAGTGTGGATTGATGAAAGAAAAATCCTTAGCTCAGTTTAGACAGGATTCAAGGAGACAAGAGCTCCAATCTCATTAAAACATGGACTGAATTCACAGCCTCCAAAGTCTGCAAAAAGCTGTGATTGCGGAAAGAGAGAAAATGACTTTTATCCTACTTACACTTTCAAAGCACATCCATCACTCGACTTGTGTTGAGTCTGAGCGCTGATTGAAGATCTCTTTGTGTACCCACTGCTGCTCTGGGAAATAGTGCTGCTGCTGCTGCTGGTGGGACCGTGACCCCTCCGACCTGCTCTGATGACACTTTAGGATATGTATCTCACATACCTCACACGCAAAGACACCTGGGAATAGCAAATTATAATTAGTTTGCGGACCCTCCTTTGTGGGGGAGAATCAGAGAGCCACTATTAGCTGCTAGTACGGGAAAAAGTCATTAGTTCATCTCATTATAGTCCCAATTACCTGGAGCAGGGAGAGCAGATGATCTATTAGGTATGATATATCACTGATCCAAAAGTCTGAGAGAGGCATTCGTGTTGAGGACTCATAATCACATTATGGGGCATAATCTAACATCATCCTCAAAGCGAGACCATGTGCTGCGCTGAAAATTATCTCTCGTGGCTTCGCTGAAACAAAGCCGTGATTCACTGTTTGAGGACTTGAAGTGGCTCTCGGACTCAAAAGTTTCTCTTGCAGCAATTTTCATCTCAAAATTAGGTTTTAAAAAGTGGCTGCGATTTCAAATACCCCCGCAAACATACACTACACATATCCCTGTCTGCAGAGCACGGCAGAGAAAACGTCCTGAATGTTAATGTTGACAGATCACAGCATGCTGTAATGTAGCTGCAACCCTGTTATCATGGTGTACGTGCAGTGTGTGTATTATGCAAATCACTGTCATCTGTTAAAGAGAAATTGCAGATGAGCCAAAAGATGCAAAATGAAATAATAGCACTTTTAATCAAAACAATGGTATTATTTGAGCTCAGCTGAACTGTATTATGGCATTAAATAATAAAAAGAAACTGCTTCTTTCAAGTTGGTTTTTAGAAAAGGACTCAAGGGAACAAAAGTTTAAAGGTATAATACACATTTTCTTTAAAACAATGCATAGACTTATATAAACACAATCCCTTTCACTCATCACTTATGACCCACTAGAAGTGTGCGGTGGTGCCTGTGTCTGCAGAGTATTTGCAGCCCTCTGTCTGTATTTTCTCATTATTTTGCAGTGCTCGGGACACTTTGCAAACCCCGAAACATTGGTATTTGACGTCCGGATGTCTCCCTGGTGCATTTAAGAACAGCTTGGGCAAATCTGCTGATTCCACTTTTAAGATCTACAATAACACTCGCTGAGTAAATGCATGATTGAAACAAGGCTCCTCTTTGTCAAACCTGGCAAATAAGCTGCAAATCTGTGAGTCAACCCTGCCATTTCCAACTTCTCGCCGTGAAAACAAAAGCTGCATGTGTCAAACTCTCCAAAAAAAAGTGTGACTTACAACTAAGAAAGTGTCTCACCGTACAGCAAGTCTCGTGCATGAATTATGTAAAAATAAAAATGAAAATACTCACTGCGCTCCTGAATCAGTTCCTCAGCAGCTGTTAGTTTTGCTCAGTGCACATGAAGGAAAAATATGAAATGTGTCTTCAGCTTCTGCTGCTGCTCGTTTAACTCTGCTGCTGCTCCATCCATGCACAGGCGCCGGGCTTGTGGAGTACGAGGAGGTTATTCGATGATCATGAGCAACAGGCTGCCTCCCCTCCACTCCCCTCCCTTCCCTCCTTCCCTTATCCCCTCCTTCCCTTTCCCTTTGCCCTCATCTCTCCTCCCTCCCTCCCTCAACTCCTTCCTCCCCCCCTTTCCTCAAGCGCTGACATCAGAAGAGGGTGTGCCATTATACCAAAAGCTTTTGAGAGAAATCCATGGCAACCACCATCTAGAGAGAGCCGTGTACTGCCCCCCTCCCTCCCCTCCACCACCACCAACACCACCACAACCTTTAGATGAGAATAATCACTGTCTTTTGATTGTAGAATCACACACAAAGGTTTATATTTGCCCGGTGGGTTACCCGGCTCGGAGGGAGGGCGGGGAGGAGGGAGAAAGAGGGGAGGGCCGCTGTAGGCTGGCTGAGACTCACCAGGGTGTCCAATTTTAGACAAGTGGTGGGAAATGCTTTCATGAGGTATGATGATAAGGAAGGAGGAAGGCATGGCTCATATAAAGAGAGTGTTTATCACCAGCAGAGCAAATGCTGCCATTATTTTTTTTTTCTTATGTGCCTTTAATAACCATTTGTTCCCAGTGGCCACTGAAGTGATGTCTTGCCTTTATATGATATGATTTGATTTATTTTTTATCACAGTGCACCACCACAAGAACAGAAAGTGAAATACAAACATACTGATTGAGACGGAGGAAATGCATTTAAAAGAGAAGGAAATATAAAAACAAATTCTGTATACAGGGAGGGTGACTTTAAAAATGTATTCCAATATAATTACTAATTACTTGTTAAAAACTGCAGTCAGTAACCTAATCCAAGTAACACAATATTAAAATAATCTCAATACCATTATTTAACTGGACTATCACAATCACAAATATGGTGAGATTGTTTAGTCTAATTGAATGCTTTATGTTCGTTGATAGATAAATTCATTGTTTGTCCAGGTATTCCCTCCAGATGTTAAGTTTACGCCTGTCATTTGAAATGTGCTATAAATCAAGCTGACCTGACTTTGTTATGCGCACGATTGCATTAATAGCCGTAAATACTTTGTTAAGTGACATACTTCACACTCAAACTTCAAGTAAACTGCCATAATCTGACTCACACACACACATCATCCAGGTCACCAGCAGCACCGCCTACAGTTTAGTAGTAGTAGATCTGCTTTGCTAATGTTAGCAGTTTGTCTGTGTAGCTAAAATTAGCGGTTGGTCTGTGTAGGTTAAGTGGTTGGTCTTAAACAATCCCCCCCGGGGATCTATAAAGTATTTCTTATTCTGATCTGGTTCTGGCCTGTATAGCTAAAGTTTCTGGTTGGTCTGTGTGACAAATGTTAGTGGTTGGTCTGTGTAGCTATATGTCTCTGTAGCTAACATTGATGGTTGGTCTTACCTGTAAATATTTCTTTAAAGTATAGCAGATGTTGAGACAAGATAATGGCAAAACTTCCACCTAAAGCAGGCATTTTTTTCTAGAAATAATGAATTGGCTTCATCGATGAATTGGCAAGTGTCACATTAGCTGTTTCACTGAGACCAGAGTGATGATGTGACTCATAAAGTGATGTAACGTTTGTGCACTGCACAAGGTGGTATATTGTTCTTTATTTTAATATGTATTTAAAAATTTGAATCCTGCTAATAATCCTTACATGTATTCATAATCTGATTAGGTCTTATTTTTTCTTACCGTAACGGAATACAGTTACCTTTAAAAAAAACAACTAATTATGTAATCCCTTTACCATTGCTCCCCAAGCCTGTCTATATGTTTGTCATTCTGTCCACTAAACAAAGCTGTGCTGCCTCTCTTCATGTCTGTTTTCCCTTTATTGATCTAACTCTCTTGAGCTGAACGGAAACTGCAGAAGTAAACACACATGGCAAGTCCATCTCAGCATATTACTTTCACTTCAGTGCAGTTATGACCCATAATGGCGAAGTGGAAAAAAATAAAAAAAAATAAATGTGCATCATTTTTTTGGTGCGAGTCCAATTTTCCTCCCCGGTCAGGTTTGTGTTTAAAAAATGATGATTGTTTTACGGCTGTGGACCGAGCAGTGAGCATGTGTTTTCATAGAGAGATGTATTGCACAGAAAAGGAAGTGTGTAATTCCTTTGAGCTATTATGTCTTCAGAGCAGAGCTGTTTCCTAGCTGGGGGACTGAAGATAATGACACAGAGCAAAGAATGGGGATACAGAAATCAGAACAGTTTCTATGAAGAGAGAAAGAAGGAGAGAAAGGAATCCCTGTGGTATAAATGCATCATAATGACAGGAGTTTGAATTGTAAAATGCTGATTTTATACTGAGGGATGTGACGTCTTTGACAAAACAAACAAACAAAATTAAGTGATTATATCTGCATGCACTGTTGCATCAATCAGGCTGCATGTCAGTTTTGTTTTGACTGAGCTTACGCAGCACATAGCCAGACCACGATGGCAGTCCAGAGTACTGCATGATGTATGATCACGTGCCATGTTATCAGGATTTACAAGCACCACTACATAAGACACCCTTCATAACTGAGAAGGTACTGTAAATGCAAATGTGAATTACAAAGATTGAGAAAAATGGGATGTTCATAATATTCAAATGCAATTAACAAGAATATGAGTCTACAGTAGGGATCCTCAACTTGTTTTGCCCCGAGGCCATTTTTGCAAATGACAAAAGCCAGTTGATAAACAAACATTAACAATATTTATCAGAATAAACATTAAAAATGCAAATTAAAAACCTTTTCATTTTCAAATTAACTGATTTATTAACTTCGCTAAATTAGCTTGGATATAATTACTGACACTAGGCCTACAGGTTTAGCTACATTTGAAATCATTTATGCAACATTAAACATAGCAGGAACTTTTTCAATCATGCAATAACTCAAATGATGGAATTATTCATGAACATAAATCATAATAAACTGCTCCTATCAGGGACAGAATGAAGAGCAGATTAAAGCAATTTTAGTGTGTGAAAGGTAATATGCAGCTTCCCGAGTAACAGCAAAGGGACATTAATACATTATTAAACATTATTAAAAAATTACTGGTTGTTATGAACAAACAAAAGAATCTGTGTGAATCAAATTATTTTCATTGTGAATTAGTAAATGGTCAGCAGGTCATCCACCACTCTGCCATGGACCAAGAGTGTCTACAGCCACGCTAGCAGCACAGCGGTACTTTGAGCTAAATGCTAGCAAATGCTAATGTAAGCATGCTAGCATGCCCACATTGACAATGCTAACATGCACACGTTTAGCAGGTGGCATTACGCTTTTCATATCTTCATACTTCCATGACATTTTACTGGGGAATACAGTATTATGGCTGTATTTCCTTATTTTCTATTTCCTACACTGTACATTTACTGCCAGGCTGACAAGTTTACTGCTCACTTTTACCTCTGCTCAGTGTGGATTCATGGTGACTCTCAAGGAGTAAAAATACAGCCACTCTCTATTTATGATGAGCCAATTAAAGCTACCAAATGAGTGAACTGGGCCCAGGCAGCACTAATATTCTTGGGCATGAGTAAAAGGAATGCGTAAAAGCTGAATCACCCTCCCCTGCTCTCCCAAAAAATATGTACTACCTTCCCTTGAGAAAATAATGTGAGATGTGTAACCCTCCCCCTCTTCCCACTTCCCATGTGGCCCAAATTCCCAGGAAGTGTGCTTTGAAACAACTTTAACATGGTGACCAAACTGTGTATTGACAAAATCAAGTGATGCACAGAACCAAAGAGAAAATACTTTTACAGTGGCATCTGTAAAATGGTGAATAAATGTTTTTTTGAGCGTCAAAACTGCCCTAACATGACTCGTTTAATGGTCCAATAACATTTGTAAAGTCTTGACGAGCCGCACTATTAAATCATTTTTATCCCCATTCGAGTTAGCAGAAGGCTAAACTGCAAGTTTAGCTCTAGTGCACTTGCTCTGTGGGCTGCATGATATGGAAGCATATGCAGAGCATCAGGGTAATTTTACATTATACTATAAGAAGGGATGGAGGCCCACCGCCAGCACAGTATCCAGTTCTCATTAATACGTCCATGGTCCATTCCTATTAAAGGACTTCGGTATTTTTCAACCTGGGCCCTATTTCCTCATGTGTATGTGTGTGTATGATTGATAGCTGCAACTCGTTTTAAAATTGCTGCGGTATTGAGATACGCGAATGCAGCCGGCAGCTG
>JAJHUR010138445.1:9161-38217 GCA_027495735.1 Lutjanus campechanus
AAAAAAAAAATCAATTTCAGTTTAAGTGTAGCTTATATTTAGAATATTTTCATTGCTTTAGTTGTTGGTCTACCACTGCCTCGATCACTTTGTTTGTGTTATTGTGTGAATTTGGTGAATCAGAACTAACCCTTCAAAATACTAAAATCACAAAATAACAAACAAATGAACCAATCAAGGCAGCTGTAGACCAGCAACTTATGTGTTATGACTGTTTTTACCAATGGAGTCTGGTTGCTTGGTAGAGAACAATGTTTGGCCTCTATAAAAGGTGAGCTAAAAACATCCACCCAAAAAAATGTATTTCAGTTTAAGCCTACACTATATTTAGAATATTTTCATCGCATTACCTGACCATCAGACAGCCCTTTCCAACAGGAAACCACCATTATAAGTAAGTCAAATGTTGCTCTCTAAAAAGCAACCAGACTCCATTTGTAAAAACAGTAATTTTACATCTTAGAACATGTATGTTGCTGGTTTGTTGCTGCTGCCCTTATTGGTTAGTATGTTGGTGTTATTGTGTGACTTTGGTTACACAAGGTTAGTTCAGATTCACCAAAGTCGCACAATAACACAAACAAACTTACTGATCAATGCAGCAGTAGACCAGCAACACCTGTATTCTGCAAGGTAAAATTGCTGTTTTTGTCAAGGGAGTCTGGTGGCTTTAGAGAGAGCAGTAATCGGCTTATGTAACAGTGGTTTCCCATCAGAATAAGCTGTCTGACAACAAGCAGTGAAAATGTTCTAAATATAGCATACTCTTAAACTGATACACTGAAACAGATTTTTTCTTTTTTCTTTTTTGTTGTGGCTAAATTACATGTTGTTGCTGACCCTGTCCACAGCAGTACATTGCTTAGTTTTTGTGCTGCTGCTTCTGCTGCTTCTCCAAAATGGGGGCAACCTCCATCTCCTACAGGAGATGGAGGTTGGTAAGTATGTCATACAACCCCAACTTCAAACTACCCCTTTGAGTCCTACCAGCTTTGTTTAAATGATTTCTAAAGATTTTGCTCAGGTTCATTGAGGTTGGACTCATGTATACGTACACCCCGGCCCAGAGTATTATTGTGACTGCTCTGTTTCCAGACCTGTGTACATGTGTTCCATTAGAGGTTGAGATAATAAAAAAAAAATCATCAGAATCAAAGGATGGCACCCGCATTGAAAACCTTTTTATATGGAGATGGTGTAAGGCGGAGAGAGAGCTGGCTGGGTATGAAGGGGAGATACGCTGCTTAAAACACATGTCATTTGCTTTTGCAGCAGCCGGACACCAATCAGCAATTACTGCATTCATACAATGAAAGTAATCCTTTATTAAGGCCAGGTCTGCGCTTCTGCCATTATGGCTTCACATTAGAGGCTTTACAGAGATCTATGTCTCACACTGAGAGCTATAGGGTGAGAGAGGTGGCAAAAGTACACACATTCTGTAATCATGTAGAACTACAGGTACTTGTGTAAAAAATAAAAGGGACTGGTAAAAGCAGAAGTAATGATTCAGCTTCTTTACTCAACTAAAAGTGAAAAAGTACAGGTTCTGAAATGTACTCAAACTATAAAAGATCTTTTTTTGTCTTGTTGCATCTTTTTAGTCTTGTTACGTCTGTTACCTTGTCTTTCATCTTGTTGTATAATTTTCATCTTGTTAGGTCTTTTTTTGTTTTTTACATTGTTTTTCTTTTTGTTACGTCTTTTTCCATGATGGGTCTTTTATGTTGTTGTTTTTTTGTCTACCTGCGTCTTTTACGTTGTTTTTTTTTTCTTTTTTTTTTTTTTTTTTTTTTTTTTTTTTTTTTTTTTTTTTTTTTTTTTTTTTTTTTTTTTTTTTTTTTTTTTTTTTTGCCTTGTTACATCTTGTACGATGTTTTTCATTTTGTTACGTCTTTTTTATGCTGTGTCTTGTTATGTCTTTTTAGTCTTGTTTTGTCCTTTACTTTGTTTTTCCTGATGTTGCATCATTTTCATCTTATGACTCTTTTGTCTTTTACTTTTTTGTCTTATGACTTTTTTGTCTTGTTAGACCTTTACATTGTTTTTTGTCCAGTTACATCTTTTTTGTCTTGTTACATTGTTTTTAATCTTGTTGCATCATTTTAGTCTTGTTACGTCTTCTACATTGTTTTCCATCTTGTTACCTTGTTTTTAGTCTCGCTGGTCTTTTTCATTTTGTTACGTCTTTTACGATGTCTTTTGTTACTTTTTTTGGTCCTTTTATGTAATTTTCATTGTGCATTTGTCGTACGTGATATCCACTGATGGACACATCACAGAATCATCTTTTCTACGCACAGTATTATTGTCCCATCCATTTAGGCTGAATTCAGTCTTGATGTTGTTGTTGTCGTTTAAAAATAATTCCCCAGTTGCCCTCAAATGCATTAAAACTAAAGTAACAAGACTGTTTTGAAAATGTAAGGAGAGCACAAATATTTGTTTTAAAATGTAGGGAGTTAAAGTAAAAAATTGTCAGAAAAATAAATACTCAAAAACGACTTCAGTACAGAAGCAAAATATTTGTACTTACCACCTCAGAGTGTGACAGTGGCCATGACTATACTCAGATCAGAAGTTTCTCCTCTAAATACTGGGTTGTATCCATGTGTTGTCAGCCTTTATTAGCATAGCAGTGCTTTTTATGTGTACTGTAGGAAATCAGAGCACAAAGAGCAACTCTCAGAGCGTTGCTGTGGACATGTTTCATGCTGCTTGTGTGTGTAAGCTCTTCAGGGCATTGGAATCATGAATGCCATGGTTTATACATCTCCCCTCTCTCTGGTGCTGCTCGTGTGTGGGAGTCAATGTCCACTGACATTTGTGTGTGTATGTGTGTGTTAATGCGAAGATTCACGCTGGTATAAGGGAGCATTGCAGGGATGCGCTCATTACATGTGTGACGGATTAGACCGCGCATTTGTGTGCTCTCATTTGTAGTCAGAGGCTGCCACCCACCCACACCATCTCTGCCGTTTGGAGACTCGCTCAGCCAAACTCCCCACATTTCCATTCCGACAGGGGGACGCTCATATCATGAAAAGAGGGGCCAAAAACAAAAGCGAGAAGAGCCACCCGCCGACATTGGAAGAGTCAGTCAGCTTACTAATTGCCAACCCGAGCCCTCGCTTTTGAATTTTAATCCTGTGTTTTGACATGTTTGCCCAATTCAGCAGTCAGGACATTCAGCGCCGGGTTAGCCAAGAGGGAGACAAAACATCCTTGTACACGATGATCATTTAACAAGGTCCTCCTCACTTGAACTTATCAGGCTTCATTTCGTTCATGCTTAGTTAAACTTTGTATTAAAATTACTCATAGATTAAAGCAGAGACAGCAGCCACGTCCACATGAAACAAAAATATCCATATCAAGCACATTCCCACTGGAGAAGGAACAACTTGGCTCCATTTGGAGGCTGCCCACACTCTGTTGCAGTATTTAACCATTCATTCTCTCTGTTGATGCTGCTTACTGTGAGGTTATTAATGGAATTAAAAAGCAAATAAGGGGCAGCTTGGTAAATACTGTTGCTCCTGTAACTTAAACAACTTTTTTTGGTTTCTGATTAACTAACTAATTATTAACAAGCGTCCAAGCTCCATTACAGCCATCAGCTACTGAGGGAGAACTCGCTTTGAAAGCCCTGAAAGCTGCTCCGCTTCCTGCGTTGCATTAATGTTGCGTCACATCTGATAGAATTGTCCAAGCACAATAAAATCTTTGAGATTCAATTCTCAATGGCTAATGCTTCATCCTCTTCAAGTGCTTTGAAAGTTGCACTGGCTCCACACTAGAGGATATGTGGGCAGATTTTGGATCCAATGCACGCCTTCAGAAAATTGACCCTTCTTAAGTCTCGTTCTTTTTTGAGGAACTTAAGCCAACTTTGTCCTTTCATGTTTCTTCTGCTTAGATATGCTATGTGCTAGATTCCTCTCTGTTGAAATGAAAACCAAATTTTGAAGATGGTTAAAAGATGGGGGCAATCATTTATGGTAACATCTTAAGTTAGTAAATTGCTAGCTAACCAGCTAGCTAATGTACATGAATCATTAGCTAGTTAGTTGCGTTTGATAACTAATGTTTGTGATGGCTAACTAGCTAGCTAATCTCTATCAATATAATATATAAATTGGCCAAACTTCTGAAATGAAAACCACAGACATACAGTTTGCCAGTAACTAGATCATAAAAAATATCCAAAGTTAAAAATAAACTGCTGCAAACTTTCAGAAGAGTTTACGGCACCAGGGTGAATGAAGTCACTTACTTAATAAAGAAAATGGTCAAACTACAGTGGTTCAATACAGTGTACTTAACTATACGTACAAACAGGGGAGACAGACAAGCAACACCAACAGAGACACAGTAACTGTCTCTGCTGCCTGAAAATACAGGGACATTTCCAGGGACAGCTCCAACCAGGGACAAGACACCAAAAACAGGAATCGTCCCTAAAAAACAGGGACATCTGGCCCCCTAGCTAGCTAGTTAGCTACCATTTTGCTAACAATAACTAACTTTAATGTGTGACTAGTATGTCCACCAGCAACATCTTTACACCATCTTCAAAGTTTGATTCAACATAGATGAGTCTAACACATAGCATATCTAAGTACAGGAAACAGGAAAAGAGAAATTTAAAGTTCCCATGAAACAGCTAGTCGAGTGCTTACTGCTTATGTGTTTCCCATAAAAACAGGCAGCTACACAGGAACCTGTTGCAGACATTGATCCGTGTTTACAATAGCCAATAGCATAGTGCATTACACCCCCTTCGCCATGCAGCTAAAACAGTCCATAAATGTAACACTAAAAGGGAGAGCGGCAGCAATCCTTTTAGCTGACTCTTCCCAGACTGAGAGTTCCCAGCAAACACAGCCGGACTGGGACCAAAACAGCCTTGGAGACTAACAGATGCCAGTTTGATGAGAGGGATCGTATTGCCAAGCTGTTTTTTTTAAGCTGGGTTTAGCTC
Organism: Lutjanus campechanus; assembly: GCA_027495735.1. Taxonomy (NCBI): domain Eukaryota; kingdom Metazoa; phylum Chordata; class Actinopteri; order Lutjaniformes; family Lutjanidae; genus Lutjanus; species Lutjanus campechanus. Next base: position 14,146 of record JAJHUR010138445.1, read on the forward strand.
ATAGCACCCTGGGGCAGAGTCGCGGCTAGCCAAGCTAACGGCAGTTAGCTAACTTAGCAACAAGTAAAGTTGTGTCTCCATCAGGAAAGTCCTTAAACAACCTGGTATTGTATTCCCTGACTGTCTCAGAGACTGGGAGGCTGCTGAGTGCGGTTCTGTTGCCAGCTAACAGTTACAGTTAGCGACTTTAGCAACGAAGTGTGCTAAAGCATATGTCCATCACTTAAATCTCATCTGTTGTTATGTCTGGAAAAGAAAAGATACTTCCTTTTATGTGGTGTGTGAAAAAATGACAAGTGGAATGACAGTTAAAAGACCTGGACAGTTTTCACTGTGATAAAAATATTAATATTAATATAACAGGTCAAGGTTGTAACTTACTGTGCAAGTTAAGTGATTCGCCTCATCAAACCCCTGCTGGATACTTGTGAATATGAAGTAGATACTACAGCTCTGCTCTTCTTTCAAAACCAAACATCAAACTTTAAAAGGTAGTCTGAGGCAAAATGTCACATTGACTGAATGCCAATGGTGATTCAACATGGAGCTCAGGTTTGGCCCATTAAATATATTGTTCATTCATTTATTTTAACCTTAGTTTTAAGGGAACAAGACAAAATTTAAGTAAATCATATTAAAAAGTTGCTGATGGAAATCCCAGTATATTTAGGAGAATCTGTCTTCTCACCACAATGCAGGTAGAATTTTAGGGTTAGCTTTTCATTACGCCGTCCCCTCAAACACCTGCCTCAGATTTCATCATGCAGTGTCTAACTATACCTGAGGGAAGCATATTTCGGACCTCTGAACGCAGGCAGAGAAGGACCTGACTCATCAAACAGTGTCAGCTCTCGCAGTGAATGTCAGCATCCCAAGTGTCTCCGTCAGCACTGAAAGAGACACAGGACGAGGGAGGAGGGGAAGGGCTGCAAGATGCGTGCATGTCTTCAAAGCGTGATGTCCCCACACGAATTGCGTGCATTTGCACATGCATGCATTAGATTTCTCATTTCGTGTACCGTGACTGCACCTGGCGGTGGTAAGTTATTGGAAGTCTTGTTTTGAGAGCGAGGTGGCGGAAGAAGCAGTCACAGGGTAATGCATTGCACCGATGCTACATCTCATCACAAGTGTCTCGCCCTACTTTATGTGTCCTCATAATATTACCTCACACCTCATCCATTAAACGCATTTCCACATGCACATACAGGAAAACATACAGTACATATATTATACGCTTTTGCATTCATTTACTTTACATTAATACTGCATACACCAAATGGCCTCAGTTGCAAGATGCATTAATGCAACGTTCAGTGCAATGAGTGTAGGTATCAGGGCCACAGAGAGTGAAGTGTCGGATGTCATTTAAATCACAGCGTGAGAGCGGCATCATCTTAAAACTGATCTATAGCTGGTGTGATGCGGGGGAGGAGGCATCAAAGGATGCGAGTGTTGATGCTAAGTTTTGACATACATGAGGAACATTATGGCAAGTGATATATAATATGATGTTAACTGTATTGCACATTCATGCATTCAATTATCACAGCCACAGTGTTTGAGAACATCAATAAAGCTTGAAGAGAAATCAGCCGAACATAATTTACTAAATGTTGCAAAGTTCAGTATGGAATCAGTCTTTATTAAAATAAATACGATCTGTACGTACTGTAGGGGAGACTGGGGAGTGTTGTAACACCGGGTTAGTTGTAACACTGCCATTTTGACCAATCAGAGAAGAGCTGCAGTGATGTAATTAACTTCATGTACTCCCATTTCCTTTTTGAGCTCACAGGAGGATAGCGAGGTGACGTCCCTCCCCTTCAATGTTTCCCATGGGACTTAAATATGAACAATAGTTTATGACAAATAATTTTTTGTTCCCGTTTGAACTGTCATAAATTACACATGTCATGTTTGTCAGTTCAAAAGATCATTTTACAAGACAATAACGTCACAATAAGTGGTAGGTTTGTCGCAGTTTAGATTTGTGTGAAACCGCTCAGTGAACTACATCATCTATGTCACCAACACTGCTGTCCCTTATAACGATGTCTTTCCTGATGTATTTTATCCAGTGGCTCCGGGTGCTTTTATCAGGTTGGAAGTGAAAGAATGAGCAGGGACCACTGCTCATGTGACTAAATCCTGGTACAATAACACACGGGCATTGTTGCTTTAGTGGCCAATGTTAGCTTTTGTTGGGAGAAAGTCATTAAGTCATATACAATAACTCACACAATCTGTTATTGTGTAGAAGACATCTGAGTTTAATTTGTAGCAGACAAAAATGAATACTGTGTATCAAGGTTTGAGAGATCTAGCACAAACAACCACTGAGCTACTGATGCCAATCAAAGTGTTACAACCATCCCAGGTCTCCCCCACAGCTGTAATTTTGGTTTATATTATAGTATACAATATAAAATCAGTGTAGTCTTTGTTCAAAATGTAATAAATAAATGAACCAAAATAAATCTTAACAGTATCTGTACATACAATCTCTATGCACGGCTCACGGACAATTAGAAGATTCCACTGTCATGGTCATGATCAAAGTTGTCCCACACGAGCTGTGTTTTTATTTCAAATTGAACCGACTCTAATCCCTGTTAAGTAAAAAAGGATTATTCTTGCCACTAACCAAATTATTCAATTTACAGTCCCATAAATGAAAGAAAAAGCAGCCTCAAAGCTGACATCATAATGCGTCTGTGTATTTGCAGTAGATACACTTAGCAAGTTGAATAATTGCCAAATGCTACATTACTTTGCTTCCAATTTAAAATATAGGAATCAATATTATGCGTATATCTGGCAGGTTAGAATGAAGAAAGATGCTTTTATTGGTTGCATGTCCAACACCTATTTGTTAAAATATGATAAGTGCAGTTAGTTTTTGTTGTTATACACTGTAGTGTTTTCATGGGTGAAAACCACTTGAGCTTCATTGTTTGATTAATTATTAAGAAAACCATACCCTGTAAATCCGACCTTGCATTTTGGTGCTTTTATGATAAAAAAATAAGTATATCATAAAACAGATGTTCTCTGAAGCATCTATTAATGGTAGCAGTAGACCGGAGGAGCAGAGTGTTTACATTTTGAGTTTGTTGGATAAATAGACTTTTGAAGCAATTTGAACAACTTTGATAAAGAATACATGATTTTTTTTAATTTTTTTATTTTATTTGAAGCAGTTTTTCCTCTCAAGCAATTATGTTTTATCTCAGCCCACGTACAGCTTCAAAACAAATAAATAGAAACTTTGCCCGGGAACCTGACAAATTCTGGAAGTTCGTGTTTCATTTGATGTGGCAGGTACATCTGGACCCCCTCGCTTTCAGACAGAATGAAATGTTCTCAGAAACACGTTAGTGACAGAAAACACTCCTCCTGAACTGCCTGAAACACTTTGTTTGGAATCCAGCATTTGTTCCGTTACTTAGTGACATCATGACTTAACATATTCGCATAATGTGCTAGTTTGCAACAGAGCTTTGAATGAGCTTGAGTCCTTAGAGTTCTCATGAAATGGCTAGCGGAGTGCTTATCGCTTACGTGTTTCCTGTCCATGGATGTAGGAAGGAAAGTGGACCGGGACCAAAACAGCAACCAAAAACAGGGAACAGGCTACAGTACCAAGGTGGTTTTCGTACTGTTTGGCTCCCAGCACCCTGGGGCTGAGTCATGGCTAACCAAGCTAACAGCAGTTAGCAGTAAGCTAACTTACTTAAGCAACAAGTAAAGCTATCTTTCCATCATGAAACTCAGTAAACCAACTTGGCAATGTATTCCCTGTCAGTCTTGGAGGCTGTGTTCATCCTGGTGACCGGTCACGTTCACCAGTTCTGTTGCCTGCTAACAGCAGCTAACACCTAAGAGTTATGGTTAGCCACTTTAGCAACAAGTAAGCTAAAGATCCACATCCATACTAAAGCTCTGTCATTAAATAACCATGAGCAGAAGCTGAAGAAAGAAAGACGGAAAGAAAGATTTTTTTCCCCATAAAATATGATCCAGTTTTACCCAAATTAGTGAATTCAGTTATAAAGTTGTGCTTTTGTACAGTGAAGCCCGTTCCAGTCTGCTCCAGGGAATGGATGTATGCTCCTTCCATGCTCCACTGCGTTATAAGCGAGAAAGTGTTTCATCGAACACAAATTTAGTATATGCCCCAGAGTGCAGGATGAATCATCAGCAGTTTTAATCATCTTCCAGGAAAAGACAAACTCTGAAATACCATTAAAAAATACCCGAGAATATCTACACAACAGCTTTTTTTGTCATTGTTGGGCCAGATACTGGTATATTACATATAGCACAATACAATAATAAGACGTAAACATCATATTTGACTTTAAAAAGACAAGAGCGAAAATGGAGGGTGAATTGAGGTGCCACAGCTATGGCCAGTATGAGAAAAATAATGTTTTTTAAGCACGAAAGAAATCTATTCAAGTAGAAATTTAAAAAAAAACAAACCAAACAGCATGTGGAATATGGCCAATTTACTCAGTTGAAATATATATTTTTATGCAATGATCCCAGTGCCGTGTTATATTTTCTCTCAGCACTATTTCTTCTGAGAGCACACAGTGAAATTCTCTGTGAAACAGGACCACAGCCTTGTTTCTTAGGTCCTTCAATGAGTGAAGCCAAACTAGAGTAAGAGAGATGGGTCACCTCAGGGCCCTTTGATTGGCAAAGCGGTGAAGTCATGTCTGGCAGGCCTTTACAACTCCTCCGCTCCTCTACTCTGTGCCCGCCAGAGCTGACCTCCAGCTCTCGGACCATGGTCCGCGGAGCCGGGGCTGATGGGAGCCTCATAGCTCTGGATCTGGGAGCGCTGCCAGCAAGAAGGCTGCAATTGCTAGAGGAGACGAAAGGCAGCTCAGAGCTCAGGTTTTCTGCCTTTTTGGCCAATGGTGTTGTACATAACATCTCAAGGACACGGAGAGAGCCATTATGTGCCACTGTGGAATGCTGGCAGACAAGTGCCACTGTGACCCAAAGCTCCGCAGACTTTTATTCCAGCCGAGGCTCAGAGGCTTTTTGCTGTGGACATTCCTCAGCAAAAAAGTGCACTGGCTTTACTCTTCCCTTACTTAAAATTGATTATCCATGCTGTGTCATATAGAATATGGAGTAACCTTTTCGACCTACACATACTGTAGGGAGCTGCGAGCCTGGAAATTGGATGTTGGATCAAATTGTGATTCCTTGCCTTTTGCATTTTAGGTCTTGCATATTAGGTCTATTCTTTTCAGTGATCATTTTTTGTTGTTTGTCTTAATTGGTTTGCATAGTAGTGGAGTGTATACACTCATCTCATTCAGAGGCAACACTGACCAACACTGACCTTTTAATTAATACACACTCTTACTATGCAGTTATGCAGAAACACCCCAAGTAGTCTTCCTAATTAAATTAAAGAGATAGTTTTGAATTAACTGGAGTGGGGTTGTATGAGGTACTTATCCATAGTGAGTGTATTACCTACAGTAGATGGCAGTTTCGCCACAAGTTTGGAGAAGCAGCAGAAGTGGTGATTAAGGAAACAATGCGATGCGGACAAGTTAAGCAGCCAAACTTATTTAAGCCACCTGAAAAGGACAACCTAAAGAAATTCTATGAAATTAGGTGTATGCTATATTTGGAGTATCTTCAACACTTTACCTTGCCATCAGACAGCCTTTTAGAAACAGAAAACATTGTTATATAAGTCAAATGTGGCTCTCGCTAGACCAACCAAACTCCATGTGCAAAATCAGTAATTTTACCTCATAGAACAACAGTGTTGCTGGACTACCACTGCCTCACTGTTAGTTTGTTTTAGCTGTTGTGTGACTTTGGTGTTTTAAAACTTAAGTTTTAAAACATCAACATCACGCATTAACACTAACAAACTAACAGATCCAGGCAGCGATAGACCAGCAGCTGCCATCCACTGTGAGGTAAAATGGCTGTTTTTGCCAATGGAGTTTGGTTGAGCAAGACAGAGTGATATTTGGCTTGTATAACCGCAGTTTCCCATCAGAAAAAGATGTATGACCGCAAGGTAGATTGTTAAAAAATATACTAAATAATAAGTTTTGCAGCTGGCCCTGTTCACAGCAGTACATTGCTTAGTATCCATGCTGGTGCTCCTGTCTACTTCCCCAAACTACTGTAGATAATACACTGTGGACTGTGGATAGGAACCTCATACAACCCCACTTCAAATAATCCAGACTATCCCTTTAAGAGAATATTACCCACAATACCTGAAATGACCTTTTAAAGTATAGTTTGGATTTTTTTTTTTTTTCAAAAAGAGATTAAGGTCAGTGTTTTATTGTGATACACTTTCTCAGTCTTTAAGTGAGCACTTGTTTCTAATTAGTACTTCACAATGTGGTCTGTATAGAGCCACAAACACTGAAAGTTCTTATCCCTGCCGAAACAAAGAAACGAGGGGAAGATGTGGATTGTGGGTGATTGCACAGGCACAGCGGCTAAGAGGGATTTTAAAGGGATACATTTGTATTTCTTGACACACTCTTCGTCTCTGTCTTCCTCTGGCTCTGCGGTGGCCCTCTCTTGCTATTTGGCCGTTTCAAATGTAAATGAGACTCGTTATAGCACCGGCCACCGACGCCACACCACAGTTCTCGCTGCCTTTCATGCCGGCTTCCAGAGAAAGGAGGCAGCAGCGTCATTTTCACCGGCCTTTCTAAGCTGGTCATTTTCTGCACATTAGTCAACGCTCCATGACTGAGCAAAAGAAATTTAAAAAAAAAAGAAAACTTTCAGGCAAATTGAAAAAGGAAAGAGAATACACATACAAATAAGTAACAAAAATTCAAGAGGTCATCCCTGGCTTATATGGTTGTCAGGTTCCATTCTAGGTTTGTCAGTCGTTTAGAATGTTGAACATGACTTGAACTCTCCTTAGTTACTGTTGCTATGCCTGTCAGGCTTTCGGTTCTCGCATTGCACATATGCAGTTTACAGTGACAGCGGTGGCAGATTTAATATTAAAATTGGTGGTAGTTTTTTTTTTTAAAAAAAATAATTTTGTCTTTAATTCTACGGAGAAGCAAATAAGAACAGGCTTCTCATTTCCAGCTGATAACTGTGGATTTTGTCACATTACAAATTACTCTTGCTAGCAGATTTCAATAATGTAGGTATCTAATGTAAGCTAATGCTAACGGTTAAACGCCTTGAATCAGCTGAGTCTGTCTCCAGCTGACTTTTTAATGTTTACATCTGACACATTTTAAAATAAAGGGTAAAAGGGTCTAAAATATGTAAAGTTACTGAAAGGTGGTGGACATGATACTCTGTAATATTAACACAAAAAAACTGAGGCTAAAACTACATCTCATGTATATGTATATGGTAGATGACAGACGTGCATTAAAGTAATTAAAGTTGGAAAAAGAAGTGCGAGGATTAGATTAAGTGCAGCGGGCCTTTAGGCGGTCCACCAGCAAGACTGCGATCACCCCAGGAAGAGAGACGGGATGAGAGTTAAGCTAACCCAGTTTAAGCCAGAGACAGCTAGCCATGAGAGATGTGCGTTGGCGGCGGCTCACTTTGATTCTGCACCAGCACACATCTTCCACCCCAGACTCCCCACATAACAAATCCCAGTTTAATCCCTGGGAATGATAATGCATTCCATTTGAACAGGGAAGTTTGAATTTCCACAATTTCAACTGGAATGCCCACTGAAAGGAAAGGTGGAGGAACTTCACCAATCACAACCCAAAATCCAATATGGCTGCGCTGCACGTCTAGAAACATCTGTCATGACTGCAGGGCAAAAATTAGATAGGAAAATGACAGAATGCCAAATCTTTTTAGCATATTTTTTTGGATTGGACATTATATAAATTTTACATACAGCATGTAATCAAACTGAGCTACATCTAAAACATTGTGCCGTCTATTTCCTACCTCTTTTTTCTCATTGGCTGTCCTCTGAGACGCACATACACTCACATTTTCTCTGTCTCAACAAAATATTATTACAGCGCCTCTGTAGTGTTTTGGTGGCAGCTCCCAATGGGACTTCATAAAAAGCTTCAGAAATGAAACATTTGAGCCTCATATAGGCACTCGTGGGGGTGGGGGGCGGGGGGTAGCCCAGCCTATCCACAGATGAGTTATATCTTGTCATCCTTGCCTTGCATACTCCACAATCCTCTCCCTCTCATGCACTCTTTATCTTTTCCCCCTTCTTCTCCACAGACAGGTTACATAAGGTACTATGGTTTTTATTCCCACCCTTCCCCCTGTGTTCATAGGCCTCTCCGTCTCATCTAAGAATCTCTAATCATATTTCCCCAAAGTTGCATTGTACATCCCTGACAGCTGAAGTTTTACACAAGAGTAGAGGAAGGTGAAATTTTGGAAAAAGGCAACAGTGGCCTAGTTTTTATGACAAGCCTGAATCTGAAGTTTTCACCTATGGCAAAAGCACCGGGTAATTTCAACCCCCGACGTTAAAAGCTTAGCAGCTAATTCACAAAAGCCTTTTGCTGTGATGCACGTTTTGCATCAAAGTAAATGCTGAGGTGGAGATAGTGTTTTTCCTTCCTGTTTGCCCTCATCTCCCTCATGGCCTGTGTTCTGAAGTGCATGTCTCTCAGGTATAGATAGTAGCTGGTATGCAGTGTTGCCTCACCATGAAAAAAAATTGTAGCTTCTCATGCAAAAATATGTCCAGTTCAACCATATTATACATGTAGAAATTAATAATAACATTATCAATGGGGGAGACTGGGGATGATAGTAACACTTTTTGTTTCAGCATCAGTAACTCAGTGGTTTCTTGTGCTAGATCTGCTAAACTTTACTACATGGGACTAGGGAAGTTAATGAATAATCATTAATCGATTGATCATATGTTATATGTCTAGAAATGGCAGTGACTGCGCTTAATTTTACATTGCTTTGTTGGGACAATTTGTCTAATAAGGAAATTCAAACTCAGACTGAGGAAAAAAGAGACAAACAAACTAGAAAAAAAATGCAAATTTAAAAACAAACACAAAAAATGTATTCATTAATTAACCAATTAATGTATAATATTAACATTTTCAACTATTGGTTGACGGAAAATACACAAAATTTGCAACCCTACATGGTACCCATACTTTTCTAATGCTGCAAATAACACTCACTTTGACATCTACTACTTTAATGAATTGTTGCAACTGTCCCCACCCCAAGCAGCAATTACATAGCTAACCATTTCAACATGTGGGCTAAGGTAAAGCATCAAATTAAACTAGAGAAACTGCTCCTTTAAGTCGTGTAAGTCAAGTCATTGTATCTACAATACAATGACATGCTATTTCTCCTGTGAGCTCAAAAGGGAAATGGGAAAGTACCATTTGGATGACATGACTGCAGCACTTTACTTGATTGTTCAAAGTGTTACAACTAACCGGGTGTTACAACACTCCCCGGTCTCCCCGGTCTCCCCTAAATCATTAATTTTGAGACTTTACTGTAATTACTGTATCACATCCACTGGCAAAAGCTCTAAATTTCACATTTGTTGCACTTCACTGAAAATGTGTGAAAATGTGTTTTGCTTTGTAGCACTGGTTTGAATGATTTTTAGCACGCGGCAGTACGAGGACACTCTTCCTCCAGTGCAGACAGATATCATTTTTCCTCAACAATGGTTCCTGATTTGCGTGAGAGTGATCTCGCTGCCAAGATTCTTTGTGAAAGGGTAACTTTGGTATTTTTCAACCTGGACCCTATTTTCCCATGTTTTTGTGTCTAAGTGGCTAATGGGGGACAGCGATTTTTGAAATTGGTCCAGTATTGTGGCAGAGTGCTGCCGGCAGAAGCGAAACTGAGCTGCAGCATAATCCCTCCGGGCAAACTACATCCACTAAAAGTCTTTGCATTTGCCACTGACAGGCTCAGATTGTTATTCTAAGTGTCTGACAAAATTATGGAAATGATTTCTACAGAGAGAGACCTTTAAAAAAAAAGAGAGAGTAAAATCCTTCCAAAAGCAGTTATTTTACCTCTCTGATGTACCACTGCCTCGATTGGTTTGTCTGTTGGTGTTATTGTGTGAGTTTTGGGTTTTGTTTGTCTTAAAGGAGCAATATGTAAGACCCTAGTGTTCAAAGAGCGAGCTGGAACCATAGACGGTACATTAAATAGGTTGAATCCCTATTTAATAAACAATCTATGGTTGAAGCGAGTTATTTCCCCCTCCTCACTCACTCCCCAGACTCAAAGCTCAGGCAGACACTGAAGCTACACAAGCACGCGACAAGCGCAACATTATAACTGGACAAAAACAAAAGCCCACTGCTCCGACAATACATTGGAATTCAATCACTGCCTGCCTCACTGCCCACCAAACTCCATTAATATATTTCTCAATTTAACCATTACAAACACCTTCTCCTTCTAAAAGATTATCAATGATTATTTTATGACTCATAAACAGACTCTTACTCATTTGGCAAACATTTAGCATTAATTTTAACTACAAAATAAAGGACATTTCGGGACAGATTGAAAAAATTCAAAGTAGAACATACTGGCTGCAGCGTTCTTGTCAAAGAAGCCAGTATTTCAACTCAGCATGTTTCCTTAATTAGTTCAGTAAATATATTACGTATCCTCCATCCTCCTTTATGTGTAACTCTTAGTGTTTTAAAGGGTTAAAAGCCCTGATTGAGATAAAGGTTGACCATAGAGATTAAATCACTGGTTTTTAGCCCGGTCTGATTGAACAAAGTGATATAAGGTAAGGAGTGTAGTGTGACAGTGGTTGGCCATCTTTTAAGGGGTCTTATTTCAACATAAAACACCCGGACAATATCTTTGACCAGTAACCATGAAGTTTTTATTCCCTATTTGATATGTAGAATGATTTCACTAGAGATCCTCTTGTGCCTTTTTATGCGTTTTCCCATCCCACAGCAGGATAGCTGTTAGGTTTTTATTATAGCTTTATGTAGCAACCTGGAGTTTGGCTAAGTCAGACAACATTTATTACCCTCTATAAAAATCAACACAGGATGGATATAAGCAGCCATGTGTCATGGAGAGCTCAGAGTACCAATGAGTGAAATCACCCAGTGTAGATTTCATTATTCATTGTCTGTATCCGCTTATCCTTTAGAGGTTGGCAGAGGAGTGGAGCTGATGCCAGCTGACATTGGGTTCATTTGAGGTTCAAACCCAGAACCCATAAACAAAATCTTCGATAAGAATTGTGTGAATTATTTCAAAAGTGGAGCTGACTTCTATTAAATATGTATTTTAAATCAAATAATTTATTTCAAAATAATTTTGTGGGGTGCATAACATGTTTTTTTGAATTTGGGGTGGACTCATCCCATCCATCCCCCACAGGTTCTATTTGATCATATTTGATGTATCTGACCCTCCAATTCAAATTTAATAACAAGAAGATGTAACCCCTTTGTAATTACCAACATTTTGATTAGTAACTAATTTAATTACATACAGTAGTCTTTCTCTGTAACTGTAATAGATTACAGTTACATTTACAGTATATTGTACTTTAATTAAATGTTACTAGTAAAACTTGTTTTAGCCTAGCAGTTATTGATGACTTGCAGCCCCTACTGGACACACAAGAGGAGTAAGGAGTTGTACGGCTTAAGTTTTCTGTACGTTTTTTAAGGTTTTTCAAAAACTGTGAATTGTCCCACCTTGAGAGGTCCTTGAGCCCAAAGTTATAAATATGGGCAAAAAAATGTTAGACTGGTGGGTCAAGTAGCATGCAAGATTGGTTGCGGACAAGCTCCAACATACACATGCACATTTACTGCTATTTTAAGAGTTATAAGTAAAATATTTCCTCTCACCTTTTTGGTAGTCAGCTCTAATTCTTTAGTCCTGAATTGCATTCTGTGGATAAGAAAGCAGGAAGGTGAACTGTTTGGCCTGTGGTCAGGTCAAATCAGATCAAATGGTGAAAATCAAACTTAAACACAGTTTTTCACTTTGAGAAGCGAAGCAGTGTTAGAAGTTAACTTAAGAGTCTACAGCCAGACCCAGGCTCTGTGAGGCTCATTTTAAAGAAAGACAAACTGTTCAATAGATTAAAAAATTCACAAGGACCATGAAATATGCACCAATTTTGTGGCAATTCATCTGGCTGTTCTTGAAACATTTACTTTTGAACCGCACATTTTGACCTCATGATGCTGCCGGAGGAAAAAAAAAAAAAAGACGGGATCGTCAAGTCAAGTATTAAAAATCAAACGAGGCTTCTAGAATAGAATTAAAGGGTGTCTTCTTTCAACCGTTAAACTATTGTGCAGTCAACCTTAATGTCTGTCCTTGACTATGAAGATATTCTGCATGTTGATGCTGCGCCATCAACACTTAAGCAATTAAACCCTGTGGATCAGAGTGCATTATGTTTTATCACAAATGACACATTTTGTACCCGTCTTGTTCTTTGTATCTCACAGTTGGAAGGCCGTCCTTACAGTCGAGAAGAAACTGCTTTCCCATGTTATTCATTTAAAAAGCTCTGCTGTTGAAGCCTAGAAGTGATAAATGTATATGACTAAATTATTATTAGAATTATGTTGTGATGACAAATGTAATTATTGCCTACAGTGTATACACAGGCAATGTTTCTTTAAAACAGTACATTTATATAACATGCTGGATTCGTAAAGATGTGGTGGGCTGCGTGGAGGGCGTATCAGGTGCAGGACTTTGACACAGCTGTCCGGGGTTCACGTCCATCTTGAAAATTGCTGGGCAGAAACACTTCTTCCTTCTTTACTGGCAGTTGGTAAACCGGAACCACGTCTTCATCCGACACATCTGACACCTCACAGTGGTACGCCAGTCTGCACATGTCAAAAAAAAAAAAAAAAAGCTTTATCAGATCACTTAATGTCCATGTAAACAGTTAAGCTGGAATTTCTAATCAGAACTGTTTCAAACGGATTGAAGAAATATGAGACTGCCTGATTAGATAAAGATTAGATAAAAATAAATTATTATTCATCAGTGTGAATGCCTGTACTGCAATTTCATGATAGTCCAATAATTGTCTGAACCATGAGTCTTCAGTAGGGGGTCGGTGCCTCTTAGGGGGGTCCTCAGAATTACTGCGAGGGGGCTAATTTTTTAAAAACTGTTTTTTTCCCCCTCAAATATTAAAATATGCCTGAAAATACACATTAACATGAATGCAACATATTATCAGCAAAGACAAATGTGCCTATTCATAAAAAAACAAAAAACAAAAACTGACAAAAAAGCTACTCATGAATCCTTCATGTCAGCGAGCTAACCTACTAAATCTTTGTGTACACACAGTGTACGGACACTCTTGTGAGTCACAATTGATCATTTTGTAACTTCACAAGCGAGAGACTCTCACATCCACATCCATCCACCTCAGAAACCACCCGCGAAAGTTCAGAAGGTGAGGCTAATGCAGCTAACGTTAGCCATGCTACAGCTGCTGCTGACTTGGCAGATACAGGTAAGCACAAACAAGAGAAGACCTGACAATGTTCAATGCAATATACTGTTTGTAGAAGGGAATCCCTGCTCTGCATTATGGTGGCATCCATGACAGTCCATCCAACAGGTGTTTCAGGCTGGACCAAAGCGGTGGACTGACTAACTGATGTTGCCATCACCATAGCAACGCCACTAGCCATGTGCCACTAGCCAATAGCCGCTAGCTCTATTTTCATTCACTGTTGAGTGACTTTGACAAACAGAGGTGATATGGGTGATAAATCTGTCAGAAACCATATTTTAATAATTACCTGACAGATTGCACTGAAGTCTGTGGACTGTGGACCATTGTTAAAACTCCAGCATAGTATGCAAATGTAACATTTTGACATCCTTTTGACACCGACCAAATGTTCAGCATTTGAAAGGAATGTTGCTTTACAAATACTGAATAGTTTATCTGTAGCTTCCAGGCATCTAACCAGGCAGCCATTACTCAAGTGTCAAACTGAAGTGGCACTCCAGTGGAGAAGCAAAGCTCAGTACAAGTGTTGCAGTTATGTCAGAAATCTTCTTTGCAGACGTTTTTATTATCATCGCGCAGGCCAAACGAAACTGGGCGTTAATCCCAATGTAAAATGTCATAAATACATTGGTAAATATACAATCTGAATTGCTGAATTTCTTGCCAGCGAGCCGTGTCCGGTGGAATCGAGCAGTGAGACATACGGCAGGAGATGGTGGCGTACCAGAAAATTCTTGAACCAGTCTCAACCTGAAAGAATATAATTCGTTCAGTCAGACTATAAGACTGCTTAGCTCTTCCTCCACAGTACACCATAATAATTAGTTATTTTCTTATGTAGCAAATGAGACTGCAAATCACATCTTGTTGTGCCTGGCAAAGCTTTTATACAATGTTTAACACATAACACACCAAAACAGATGTGTAATACAACATTGAAATATCACCTTATGCTTCAGAGTAGCTTAAACTTAAGGTAGGGTAAGTTGAACCACAGGCTCAATTTAGTAAGTAGTTGGGGAAAACTGTCTGGTTTAACAGTTCAGGCTAATCTTTCTTTAAACTTTAGCTAAATGATTCACATGGTTTTATACGCTGGCAAATCACCAACATATATAATACACATTTTTAGACATCGATAAATTTACTTTGACAATATCCGTCATTATACTACCTCAATTCCAAAAAACTTGGGACATTGTGTTAAATGTAAATAAAAACATAATGCAACAGTTGATTACAGCACAAAGACAAGATATTTAATGTTCAAGCTGATTAACTATATTATATTTTGTAAATGTACAGCAATTTACATACATTACATACATTTGAAGCCTGCAAAATGTTCCTAAAAAGTTGTAATATATCATCTTTTCTTTTAACACTTTTAACGCTCAGGAAGTGTTTGGGAACTCAGGGTATTAATTGGTGAAGTTTTGCTTGATATTCGACTTGCTCAAGGTGCTCAACAGTCTGGGGTCTCTGTTGTCATATTTTGTGCTTCATAATGCCAGGAAGCCATGCTGTTAGAACGCTTGCAGAATGTGTCTTGGCATTGTTTTGCTGAAATAAGCAGGGATGTCTCTGAAAAAGACGTCATCTGAATGGCAGCATATGCCGCTCCAAAACCTGTACGTAACTTTCAATATTAGCGGGGCCTTCACAGATGTGACATGATGCCATAGGCACTAACACACCCCTATACTATCACAGATGCTGGCTTTTAGCACTGGTGTCAGTCTGGATGGTCCTTTTTTTCTTTAGCCCAAAGGACACGATGTCCGTCCATAATTTCTGAGATCTGAGATCACAGCACACTTTAACACTTTGCGTCAGCTCGGGTCCAG
Source organism: Lutjanus campechanus (assembly GCA_027495735.1). Classification (NCBI taxonomy): domain Eukaryota; kingdom Metazoa; phylum Chordata; class Actinopteri; order Lutjaniformes; family Lutjanidae; genus Lutjanus; species Lutjanus campechanus. The sequence continues at coordinate 29,515 of JAJHUR010138445.1, forward strand.
AGAAGTCTGCAACGTTTCTAGATGTTGTTGATATATGGCTTTCACTTTGCATGACAGATTCTTAACTTGCATTAATAGATGCAGTGACGAACCGCGTTTACCGTCAACGGTTTTTCAAAGTGTTCCTGAGCTCATGTTCTTCGGATTCTCTGAACCTTTCAGCAATATTACGGATTGTAGATGGTGAAATCCTTAAAAATGTTTTCTCCCATTTGATTCTCTCAGATAGAAATTCTACTTCCTGAATTTATGCTCAAACAACAAGACATTCATGGTACATTTACAGTTCTACTAATTGAAATGTATAAATGATGGTTAGCAAAAACTAGACAAAAACAACACAAGGCCTGTCTGAGCACAAACTTGTTGACACGTCTGTGAGTGGATTCTCACTTTCTTTCAGGTGAGTCGTGTCTCTGAAGCTAAATATCTGTATTAGAGCCAGTTTCAAACCGCACCTCTGTAAGTGGCTCGATGAGTTTGACCTGGTCAGAGAGGCACTGTGACCCAGTCTTTGAGCCATTTCAGAATTTTAAAAGATGTTTGACTTTCTCATCACATAATCTGCAGCCATCCTTCAGCAGGCTTTGTGAAGATAAGTGGTCAAATATTTCTCAGATGAAAACAGTACGTTAATTGGACTTTACCATTTGTGCATTTTAGTCGACCCGCTACTCTCTGCAGAGTTCTCCCTTTGCCTTTTTGTTTTCTTTGACAGCACGGATGCACGCACAAAAAAAAAAAAATACTGCCTCAAGCTACACTTCTTTCTCAATCCCCTGTCTGGCACAGTCCAGTGGAAAAAAATATAATATATTCATGTTTTATTTGTGCTTTTGTGGAAGTGATATGTTTTGTGATCACGACCCAATTTGAATGAAAATTGTTCTTCTGTGTGACCGTCTGTGCCACATTATGTGTGCGCAGTCGTATTGTGTGTGAGCTCAGAATTGACTTGTGCAGGACGTGCCATGGTTCACTGGGTGTCCATGTCTGCTGAATGTAACTTGGGAAACCTGATAAATGAATATCTGAGGCTTTGTCTCTCTCTGTGTTCTCAGTTAATTAGCTGACTAATTTGTCTAAATGAACAGTGACACAGGCATCGCGGCAATATTCACAAATACCTGACCTTTAAATTCTTATGTATCCTACAATCCAAACAAGAGACCTTTTTCACAGCAGCCATTTTAACATGAAATAGTAGCGTAAACACAGGTATTACCAATGATACTAATTAGAGTTCTGTCAGCTTTCCTTAGATAGAAGTAGAGGTCGTTCCAAGGGAAAGAAAAGGCAAGGAACCACTGAGTTAGTTGAAGAATGATCTACTCAGAATTGTTTTTTGGTTGCTCTCACCAGGAAAACGACCATATAGGGCTGTGATTCCCAATTTTGATGTACCTTTGCATTCTACAAAGATTTCTAAGTAACTTCTTTTCCTACAAATGTTTCCTAGACGATCCCTTAGCAGGTACCAGCGGCATTACAATTAGTCACATAATATAATATGTTTTATACTCTCCTTAATACATTTCCTGAAACTTTCTGAAAGAAAACAATTTCCAAAGCTGATTTTTCTTTCTCTGCTGTTTCTTTCAATTCCGGCTTCTCAAATACACTTTTGTGTTTGTAAATTGCTCGTTTCTCACTTACTTGCTGTGTTGACATTTCTAACTTTTCTACTGTACTGTTAGTACTGTTACATTGTTGAAATATTACTCAATTACAAGTAAAAGTACTGGTGTTGGAAAAATACTTAAGTAAAAGTACAAAGTATTTGTCAAAAAACTACTCAGAGTATTAGTTATTTTTAATGGATGATGTCACCGTCACCTCTCCAGACTAGGGTTACAAACTTTGTGTGTTTTGCTTTACTAATAGTTAAAACGCTAACAATCAATTAATCATTAATAATTGATAAGATACAAAACAGGTGTTTTCCCCTCATTTTGATTGCTTGTTTTTTTTTTCTCTCATTTTAAGTTCCTTATTCAACAAATGTCTCTGCCAGACAAAACAGTCTGTTAAAAAGTTAAATGAGGTGCAGTTACTGGCATGACTGCTAATTAAATATCCATCAAAACATTTTAACTGGTTAAATTCTTAATGTAAAATCAATTAAAGATCAATCATTAACATCCTTTTTTTTTGTTTTGTTTTGTTTTTCATCCGTATTGTCTGGTTTTCATTGGTCATTTTTTTGATCAGATTACCTTATTGGCTACAAAAAAGCAGATAAAAGGTTTGGATATTAATTAAAATTGTACTCAGTAGTAACTAAGTAGATTACATGGTGTAATAAATACTTAAGTACAAGTAAAAGTACAGACTTGAAAATCGACTCATAAAAGTACAAGTACCCCAAAAATCTACTTAATTACAGTAATTTGTATTTATAATTAATTACTTCCACCCCTGCTTTTCTGTTTATTCTCCCTTGCAGCAGTATTGTGCATGTCCATAACTCCAATAACCCAGAATTCCACGTGGGCATTCTTAGTACATTTTTTAACATGAAATCGCCCATTAATCCTTATTTAAACTTAATGATGACAGATGTGTGAGTCACTAAACTATAAGCTCATATATGTAAAGTTATTTATTTGGAGAATGACAGCAAGTATATAGCACCACAACCTAAGTGTCCTGACTGAATAAGTACTATAAATACCATCCACGCCACATTATCATACAGTACGTAGTAAAAGGCAGCAGCCACAGTGTATTGTTCTATTGTCTTGTGAAGATTAGGGCCCATGTTTGTTTAGTGAATGATTAGAGGCTTGTGCACACAGGGCCTGTGTCTCAACTTCCTCCCAGTGTACAAAAATGAAGCAAAAATGTCCCACATAGGAGCGTTACCATCTTATGCTGCTGACATCATTCGGAGCCAGAGTCTGTGCAGTAGTGATCAGGGTTTGGAAGCGTGGTGTTGAAGTCCCGCCCATACTGCCGACCAATTCAATCATGTTTTTTTTTTTATTTGTTTGTTTGTTTTTTTGGCCTGTGTTCCATCTGTTAACATGGAGGGGGCAGGGTTTATGACCTATACTGCCGCAAGCCACCAGGAGGCAATCAAGATGTTTTTTCTGCTTTACTTTGGGGAGCTTTAATGGTGAGGGTCTCACTCACCTGTCGCTGATGCTCCACAATGGCCACGTTTTTGTCGTTTTGAGAGTCAGTTGCAAATGACCTATCCTGTCATTTAGGTGTAAACACATCTTAAATGGTTTAGTTTAGGACAGACATTCATTTAATCACTTCTTCATTATACACTCAACATGACGGGCATACAAAAGAAAGACAGCTGAGCCTGAGATAAAATCTTTATGCACTGCAACACAGCAGTGGAAACCAGCCTCCATTCCCACATGCAGCAAACTGTGAAAGACGCTGGTTTTGGCCGGCAGCCAGAGAACAGATGTCCTGTGCAACAGCCTGAACACCAGTAAGCCACCTTCGGTCACATTTTCATACAGTGAGGGAGGTGAATGAAAAAGGAACTTTCGCTCCTCTCATCGTCCTCTCCCCTGGCGCCTCTAAAATTGGTTACTGTGCTTCAGGATGGACAGTTTGGTACTCATAATTGCACAGACCATTACAGTTCAGAGGACAGCAGGGGGGGGACAGGTTGATCAGACAGGTTTTTTGTTTGCAATTTAGAAAATGGCTTTTTCTGCAGCTGTCCACCGGGAGTCTGGTCCCCAGGTTTGTCAGACCATTCCAGATGTATAATCGCCTCCAATCAGGCCATCCTCCAGTCAGTATTACCATCTGGTGGAATGGCACTTTGCTTATTGAGGTGCCTCAGAGGGCTGCTACAGGGGAGATGAGAGGTCGCCTTTCCAAAACCTTGAAAACCTTCATTTACAGGATGGGCCTGGGCTCCCAAGAGAACCGGGATAATCAGGTCATCCATCTCTAACTACAGTCATGTAATTATCACTACGTTTACATGCACAAAATATTCAGGGTTTTTTTGCCCTTATTCTAAAAAAGACCATATTCCCACTAAGCTGTTTACATGTCTAATGAATATTCTACTAATATTCCCCTTTGCATGCAGCCATGCATACTCCAATTAAGGTAATGACTAGGGATGTTCCTGGTGACTAATTTCCCTGTCGATTAAAAGCTAATTTTAATTTAGACTAGTCGACTAGTCTAACAGTAAGAAAACACTTAGAAAGCAGGTAAAATTGAGCACAGTTTATTTACTGATAATCTTAAACCTCATTCAACAAAATACTGCGTCTATTGAGAGTCATTCGAAGCTGTTAATCACATTCCTCATTGACCAAATTGTATTAGAAATGCCACTGAAATGTGTGACGCTTTGTGCATTATGACCATTGCTCATCACCCTGCAAAAGATGACACCGGCTCACTAAATGCTTCAACTTTTCACACCAATCAGGATCACAGTGTCTGTCGAGTGATTATATACCAGTTTATTCTGCCATCCAGCAGAGCTGCAGCCCCGACTAGAGGTGTGCAGTTGCATAACAGCTTTGAAGCAACAGTTAACTGTCATTGTACATGAATAAAACATTGATGAATAGTTTAACCGACTAGTATTTCAGCTGCCGACTAACAAGAGTGGCGACATTTAATAGTCTTGTCGACTAATCGCACACATCCCTAGTAATAACATATCATATATCATATCCAAAGGATATCAAACAACCTGTTCATATCCAAGCCTTGCATAATGTTTCTCCTTCCAAACAGAAATGTGGGCTTTTCTTTTGAGCATGCATCTCTATCCAAGCCCTGTAAACTGTTGGCTAGTTCATTCTTTTTCCATCACACAGCGCTGACTGTAAACAGGCAAGAGGACATGCCACAAACTGCACTTGACCCTCACTAAGTCCCGCTCTTTTTGGAACTTAAGACAGCTTTGTCCTTTCCTGTTTCGTGTACTTAGACATGCTATGTGCTGGACTCTTCTATGTTGTTTCTATGTTCAAATATGTTGCTGGGAGACCTGTAAAAGCAACACATACAGTACAGTATAGTCACATACTAAGTTACCTAATGTTATAGCTACTCTATAGCTAGCTAGCTAATATACAGTACATCAGTCATTAAGTAGCTAGTTAGCTAGTGTTTTGCTAACATTAGCTAACTCTAGATGTGACTATATACTTGGAATCGTGGAGCATTCTGGGGCAGCTAGTTCATAGCTGACATTATCTGTCACTCTCACCAGGGATGTGTAATCTTAAATTTGTCAATTTGTCAATCTAGGATTCATCAATATTTTCCGACCTGAATTTGTTTGTACTCAAAACAAATGTAGAAGTGTCTCAGACCATGCGTACACACAAATGATGAGAGCCTGGCTGTCTTAGAAAATGTTGAGAAAATGCTGAATCACACCTTTTAACTAAATATAAAGCATAAGCAAAGCAAAACCACATTCATTAAAAAGGCTTTAATAGAAGTCTTGGAAGTGTTTTTATGGTTGATTTATCTTGTTTTATTTTCCGTGTTTTTAGGATTTTAACATAATGTCACGATTATCTGTTTTTATGTTAAGCACTTTGTGTTGCATTTTAAGAATGTGTTGTCCTAGATTATTAATTATGGTTATGATTATGATTATTTTTCTTTGTCCCACTTATGGATATTTACAATACTTGCGGTGAGTCTCTTATCTCGGGCTGACAGTTCAGGTGCTCCTTGTTCTCCGCCTGTTTCCTTAATTTTCTCCTGGTCTGTTTTTCTTTTTAAGAAACTCTAATGTCAAACCATTTCTTTTTCATCTGAGACACAGTGCGTTTCTCCTGGGAAACAACACAACATGCACCGCTTCGGTTATTACAGCCCAAGGAGTTATTGTTATGAGTCGCAGCGTGCCTTCTCTGGCTTCCTCATTGGACACGGGCAGCCCAGCGATGTGTCCCCGGTACAGACTGAATGTGGAGAGGCGGCGCTCAGCGCTGGTCAAAAACTGCTGAATCAGATAAATAAAACTTTATTTCCTGATTCTTTCACATGATTCGGCATGAATGTGAAGTTATGACTTCACCACTTTCTCTATGATACTTTTCTATGCAAACATGTTTCCTTATATAGAAAAAAGGGGGCGTGTCAGGATGCAGACTGCAGGCAGCGGGTACGAGCCTGTCAGTTTAGAATGATTCTGATTCACTGACATACGCACGGTGACAAGAACAAACTAGGGCTGGTGCGCATGTTTCATGAATCAGACGGTGACTTTGCGTGAGATCTTCTTTTGTGCGCACGGTATGAACATTTCTGCGCACATGTCAGTGAATGAGGCACATTGTTAAGTGTAACAACAGATGCCTGCTTCCTCTGGAATAACAACTGTCAACTAGCTAATGAACATTCACACAGAGAGAAGGAACAAGAGAGAGCATGCATAGGTATCGTTAAAAGGTAACGTTAAATACACCATAAAGTTGTGTTGAGCTAATAAAGTTGCTGTTAAGTTGGTGGCTAAAACAATGCTGACAAATGCAAACATTATCCCCTTCTTGCAGGTGTCACCCGGCCATTATATGCTGTTCACATGACCCGTGTGGAATATTGTCATATTCATAGTAATAGAGGGAAATTAGTGTTCATGTGGTGTATAATAGAGTGCATAATGTCAAGAAGTCAGGATGACTTAATGATCTGCTGATAATCCGATTAAAAAAAAGATAAGTCGCTCAACCAGATATGTGGCAAAGGTCATTCACATCAACTTATGAGTTTGATGCTGTATTTATACTTTTTTTTATACAGTTTTCCTAATGAGCAGAACAGTCTACCACAGTTAAAAATATAAACCCCGAACTTCAGTCATTTCAACTAAATCAGAATTTTTAGGATGTCTCTCCTTGACTTTTCCAAGACCGACTGCACAAATAATGCTGCCATGTTGTGAAAATCCTGCAAATGAACATCTTTGACTTTAATTACCCCCTCCAGTCGATAGCCTGTTTTCTAAGTGTCTACAGTCTCGCAAAGAAAAGGCTCTGTGAAAATATTTGATATTCATGGAAACTTTCGAGTCAATATTTTCGGGTAAATTAGGTCTACTCGATGTTGATCCCTTATGACCAAACCAAATGCACAGCTGTCACCGCTCACAGTTTAGAGATATTTGCATTGATACTGTATTCTCGCACCAACTCATATCTGGAAGAGGAACAGATGGTCGTTATGGCCCCCTCTTCCTGAGGGTTACTTCCCCACGAGTGGCTGCCACTTGAGCTGCACTCACACATATGTTCATTATCTCCAAGCACTCAATTGCTCCTCCACTACATGGCCTCTGGCATTCGAGCTGCCCGCTCCTCCATGGCAGCTGCAAACACGTGCATTTAACGATTTCTGCTTTTAGACTCCCATATCAAGCAAAAAAATAATAATTTTTTAAATCAATGTACATGTGTTCAGCATGATAATTGCTTGTAATTTCCCTGTGAATTTTCATGGGATGAAAATGGAGTCTGATCGTTTTTGATTGAGTGCCATTCGGCTGTTAAAGGGATAGTTCGGATTATTTCAAGTGGGGTTATAGGAGGTTTTTGTATCATTCTGTAACTTCCAAGTTGATTGTGGTCAAAGTATGTATGTGTTAGGCTTCTAGGGCAAAAAAAAAGAAATGTTTCTCCATGTGACCTGATGGTCTCTGTGTGATGATGTTGCTACATGCAGGGATGGAAGGCCATCAGCACTGTAATCTTGCCTTTTGTGAATGGCTGAGTCGGAGTTTCCATTTGGAAAACCCAGTAACACAGCCCCACTTTTCAGAGGAGCACCAGCATGGAAGCTAAGCAATGTCGTGCTGTGGATGGAGTCAGCAACAAAAGTAGTTTAGCCATTTAAAAAAAAAAATCAATATCATTTTAAGCAGTGGTATATTTAGAATATTTTCACTGCTTCATCCTGCCGTCAGACAGGTTTTTCTGACAGGAAATCACCATTAAATAAGGCAAATGTTGCTTTTTCCAAAGCAACCGGAGTCCCTGAGGAAAATCAGCAATTTTACCTGGCAAAACACAGGAGCTGCTTGTCACTGCTGCTGTTTTTATTGCGTGACTTTGGTGTTTTAAAAGGTTAGTTCATTTCAACCGAAGGCACACAATAACACAAATAAACTTAACTGATCGAGGCAGAGGTAAAACAGCAACTCTCGTGTTCCGTGAGGTAAAATTAATGGTTTTCCCTCAGAAGTGCAGCTGCTTTGGAGAAAGTGATATTTGGCTGGCAGTTTCCAGTATGAAAAGGCTGTCTGACATCAAGGTAAAGCAGTAGTAGTAGTAGTAGTAGTAGTAGTAGTAGTAGTAGTAGCAGTAGAAAGAAAACAGTTCCAGTAGATTCTACCGTAGAAAGAAAGTTGTTACGCCTCACCCTAAGGTGGCCCTACAGTCCAACACACTCCAACACTGACCCAAGTAAACCAGAAAGACACTTTTAAAATAAGCAAATCCATGGAAATTATTCAAGCACAAGTACACAGCAAAAAAGCCAGTGTTAAATCAACTCTGAGAGTGTTAAATTTAACACCAGGAAAGTGTGTATATGCGTCCACTCTTTTCAGTGTTAATTTAACACTAACACTAGTGTTAATATTTTTACACTCAGATATAGTTATTTCAACACTGTAGGGAGTTCAAAATTAACACTGGCCAACACTTGTTAAGTGTCAATAGTACTCTACACTAGTGTCAGTGTATA